>BLKR01010014.1:0-73901 GCA_011170035.1 Teleogryllus occipitalis
AGCATTTGGTGACGTGTGTCAACACAACACATTGCTTCTGTGAAACAGACCTAAGAGAGGTAGCCTCACAATCATTTGTGTATTTTACATCATCTTCCTCAATTTCACACTTTCTCATTCTAAAATAAAAGTAATTTTTCCCATCCTTTAATAGCTCAAACATCAAAGTATGGAATTCTCTGTACATTTTAAACTGTAAATTTGTTTCATGAACACTTTTTATTATTTCATAAATAAATTTAAAAAGTTACTAGTTGGAAATCATTACAAACTGCTGGAAACAAACATTTTATTGAGTTTGGGAAAATCTAAAGTTCACATTTTTTTTCTTACAGCAGAAATATCATTTCCCTCCCTTCATCCAACGAGTGCATTTTTGCATCATCAAAGGCTACCAGCAGTGAATTGCTGGGACTTGTGGAAGTGTCATTGCAACATTTAAAATTCATTGTGTTAATATGCCTTTGATTTCTGATGTAAATTTTGGTCAGATTTCTATCTGACCTTGTAATATTGTTTATTATGTGTCTAATACAGCATATTAAAACATATTCTAACCCTTATGGATGGTATGCCTCTAAGTACATTATACTTTACTCATAGTTTCGTAGAAAAAAAAATTTCCCCTTATTTACACTTCCGCAATTTACACCATTTTCCCTAGGGTCCCGTGAAAAGTGTAAAAGAGGGGTTTTACTGTACTTGAGGTTGAATACCAGTATGTACAAAATATTTTAGTGGGTTAGAAACCCTTTTGTGGACCTAAGTAGTGATTTAAAATTGTGAATTACATGAACCATTACAAATAAGGCAAGAAAGTTTGTGCTGTTGTAACATCACTAGTTTTTAATTATAATTTTGCTTCTAGTCTTTAATGAAACTTGTCAATTGGTTACATTTCAGTTTTTCTTCCTAGATTTTTGATTGGAAGTGTGCTAAGTCTTGTATCATAATAGGTGGAAGTCTGCGTGTGGAGTAAAATTATGATATTTTATTTTTATTGCATTGGCGGTCTGCTAAAACTTGTTTGCAGATGTTTATAGTGTGCTCTTATTTTTCTAACTGAAAATTCCTTTGCTAAATTGTATGCCACCATTAGTATAGAACTTAATTGTTTGTAAAAGAATATAGTTTGGAAAAAATGGATGCAGGCATGCACAAATACCATGGCACATCGTAATTTCCATTACTTATTCATGGTGCACTACATTTTCATTGAACGATGAGATCACACTAGAAAATGTCGATGTCCTGTATTAGTTACCCAGCTGCAGTCAAATGAATGATGGCAGGAGGGTGAATTGACATCATTGACAAGAACATGGATAGAACCTTTGATTATGTTACCGTCATTAGCCAGGCAATAGCTGTCACTTTGATCCTTCTTAGGCCAGTTTCAAGACAAATATAATTTCTGTTTTTTTCTTTCACAAAACCATCTCTAGCTCATTGATGTTCATGAAAAGTTTGATTTACTTTATTCATTAATATAAAAATTTCATGGTTCAGCAGTTTTTGAATTATAATAGTTTTATTAGGACATTTTATATTACTGTAGCATTAGTTCTTTTCACTACTTTATCTTGCACTGTATAAAACCTTGTGCATTATCACCAAGAAGATTATATGCTATCATAAGAAGCAACCGTTATCAATTTGCATAATTGTTTGTTTCTTTTTGATTTTGTTTTAATTACACTGCCTGGCAATACTGCTAATTATTTTACTAGGTCATGCCTACATGGTTTCTTTTAACGAATGTTCTTGATATTTAAAGGAGTCATCTGCCCAACCACCTTGGTTAATGGAGTATCTATTGAATATATTAATATTAATGTAAAATATAAAATTAATATTAGGTTTTGTAATAGTTTTAGGGCATGTTATTTAAAAAATCCTATTTTTATTGTCAAATTGCCGATTAATAAAATTGTGGGGAGAAAAAGGGTAAGAAGTATTATAGATTCCCTTGAACTAATTTCAATGCTGCTAAAAATTATGTAGATAGATGCGAAAATCATGGAAACTTGTTTTGAAAAATTTGTCACCTGATATTTTTACGATTTCCGTTTTTATTTATTACCTCAAGTGCAACAATGTTTAAAGAGTGTTGAGCTGACTGGATCACTACAGCACTTTTCGCAATATTTCATTATTTTTATGTTAAGTTTTGCATGCTAGTTATTTGCATGTTCTATGTTATTTTAATTTTGTATATTTATTTTCCTCTTCGTGTCAAGATTTGATGTTTTGTTATCTATTTTATTATATTTGAAAACTTGGTTTTATTTTATTGCAGTATCACTTGCTCCAAAATCTATTAGTCAAGGAAGAGTTGGTTCTATTTCAACTCCTCTCTCCTTCACACCATTTAAAATATTTAGTGACACTTCGACAAATGAGCCAGAACAAGCTAGCATAGTTAATGTGCATTTTGGCAAGGAGCCTGAAGGAAGAAAAATGGGAAAAGAAAGAGAAATAGAAGAAGCAGAATATCGAAAAGAAGTTTCTCAACTCAGTATCCCACAAAAAAACTCGCTTTCAAGAAATTTATTTAATACTCATTTGTCAAAAAATAGATATGAACCACAAGATGCTGAGATGTGGACCATGGAGCAGAATTCTGAATCGGTTTTATACAATGAAAGAGGTATTTTCAAGAGCTCCAACCAAGAACCTACATCTTTTCCTCGGAACTCTTCAGACAGCTCACTATCAGGGGATCTGAAAACCCACAGTGATGATTTCAGAATTTTCAAAGTCCCTTCAGCCATCTCTGTGAAGGAAGACAAAGAAATGTCAAAACCATCAACGGAAATTCCTTTTGTGCCATCACCAGGAATGACTCCAGCACAGTTAGAAGCTTTGAAAGGTACTGAAGATAAGGAAAACATGCTTCGAGGGAAATCTGAGCAAATGCCCCAACCTTCTCGAAGCAAGAAAAGTATTCTTCAACCATCGAAGGATGTGTATTTTGTTCCCCTGGAGCAGCAATTGGCCGAGGATGATATGGTAAGAAATGTCTATCAAATTTATTTTTGTGTGTTCTTTTTGATTGTAAGGTGGGGTATTTAGAGATCAATAAATATTTAAAACCTCAATATTCATCTGTAGCTCTCATTCATTGGTCTGACATTTGGAGCTTAATTTATAAACTCAAACTGAGATCTCTTCTGAACTTTTAAAAATGTTATAATTTCTGACTGGTAAAATTGTGTACAAAGTATTAAGTAAATCTTTGCAAATTATTTTGTGTGAAATGTGTGCTGAAAATACCTAAGTTTTTTTTTTATTAGAAATATTCAATAATTTCAAATTCATGTTAGTTTTTAATAGCGCATTGAAAGGATCACATAATTTTAGTAATAGTTTTTACATATTTCTTATATATATTCTTGTGTGAGTGCTCATATAATTCTTGTAAAAGATTTTCTGCTACCCCAAATTGTTTTTGTGCTCATTAGTAAAAAATAACATTTTTTTAGCCCCAAGGAAATGTTTTATCTGATGAAACTTGCTGCACAGAAGCATTTGCCATACCCCTGGTATCTTCTACACCTATGCCACATCCCCACTTGAAAACAAAGGTTCAAGAAGAAAAACCAAACCAGGAGGTGGAAGAAGATAAGTGAGTAATTTTAATGTAGTTTTTATGTGCATGAGTATATGTCCATGTTCTTCCTATATGATTCATGGCATCAAACCTTTAATATTGTGTCTGGGTTAAGCTTTAATAAGGGTTCAGTCATTATTTTGCTTGGGGAAAATGAAGTTATATTTGAAATCTGAAAGAATGAACTGCAACAGGATTACTGCTATGTGATTTATGCTTTCCAATATTCACTATTAACTGAAGTGGCCTGATGTTTCTTGGGCATTTATCACAATTGTCTATTCCACATGCACATGAACAGAGATCAGTCTACATGGTTTTCAGTCATCCTTTGAGGACTCACCTTATTGATTCACTCTATCAAATTCAGTATGTCTGATAATCCCTAAATGTAATATAGATTTTCAACTATGATTAATTTTATTATTTCAGAGATAGTAAAATTGTCCAATTGCTGCTAACTCCAAATTTCATTATCTTCATGCTTTCTTCACACTTGATTCTATAGAGTGTCAGGAAAGACTGCAGTGGCACCTTGCTGGTGAGAGTGCTAGCAACGGAAATTATATTGGTAGTAACATACACCACAAGCATAACTGATGCTGGAAGCTGCCCCTTCACCTGTTTCCAGTGATCTGGTAGCTACCAACATAAATACAATTTGTAGTATGAGGTCCTGACTCGGTTTGGTGCAGAGACTTTCCTGGTGCCCCGTACACCATGCAGACACTAAGTATCTAAAGGCAATCTATACACCTTTCAATGTCTCTTGCACTGATAAGAGTTCTTTCTTCAGTTTTATACCCTCTTCAACATCATGCTTTTTTTGTTTGTTTGTTTTGGAAAACCCTTTTACATTTCCAAAGCTGGATCGGATTTTACTGGTTTTTATCATGCTGTCCTTGCCTTTAGAAGTTATCATGCTGGTCAGATGTGATGTGCTGAAGCAAATGCCTTACAGTACTAGCAGCATATAAGTGACTCTGACAGTTCTCTTGCCACGTGCTGTGGTATGTCATGTGACCTGCTCTCGAGCAATCAGCTTGCGAGGATTTGTTTACTATCTCACAGCCAGGGTTCAGCGTTGCCGTTCATCTCACTCATAATACGGTTTTCACAGACTTGGACTTGACGTTTCGTCAGCTGTTTGGCGAGCTGTGACAGTTCTCCAATTGGGAGCTTATGCATCACTACATATGCATATATTTGTATTTGTACATTAGTATGTGCGAGAGAGGGAGGGAGAGGGGATGGCGTGGGAGTGGATGCCCGCTTGTGTGCGGGCAGACATACATGATCTTTTATTTAATTAATAAGGATTTAGCAACCTGATTAATGAAAGGAAGTTGTATTTTGTCTGTGTAGATGGTGTGAGCGACATTATTTTCCATTGAAATAATCGGTATTATACGAGCACGTTTTCTTGAACTCCGGAATACCTACCCCCACTCCTTTGCCAACTTTATTCGAATTAAGAATAAATGATAGCAGCTGGCGTTGTAGACAAAATCTGATAACCAGATATGTTTGCTCCTGCAAAATAGAAACTATTTTGCACTGAAAAACGAACAACAAATTGGATGTAAAATTCCTTTTGTCATAGTAACCAAATTTCCTACCTCTCTCGCAACTAGCAAAGTGAGGGTTCAAGAAAGTGTGCGCGGGTAATATAAACTTTTTGGACATCCATACTGGTATAGACTTCCTATAAAGGTAGTAGAGTAGAGAGTTTGTGCACCCTTGAACGTTAAAGCACTATCGATCTTTTGCACATGCGCAGTTGAAGTTTCGCAGCACTTAAGTGTATCTGTGCATGATCGATAGTGCTTTAACATTTGAGGGTGCACAAACTCTATTTTACTGATATAAAATAATAAAGGTATTTGATAGAGGTATGGAAACGTACTGGTTGTTTTTATCGATGTTCATTACCTTTTTGGTCCCTGCCATTCTGTATTTTTTGTGGTATTGAGAAATAAGGGCATTTTAATGGATTCAAAATTTTGCTACATTTGAATTGTTATTGGAGAATAAGTTCAATCTCTTTATAAAAATTATATAAATGTTTGCAAGGAATTCTTTCTGGCTAATAAACATTATTCAGAATGGAACCTTTTGGATGTGCAATGCAAAATGTATGCAGGAAGTTCTTAAATTTCTTTTATAAGCATTTTCTTCCTTACAGCTGTTTGGGTTAATTTTTGGAGTTAGAAGTATTAAGCTTAAGTTTAATGTGTTTTATGAGAGATAATGGTTCTCTTGTATTTAAATTTTAATTTATTTTTATTTTAGCACTATGAATCTAATAGCATTTCTACAAAAGAATAATGGTCGTGAAAAAGTGGTCCCTGCTAATGAAACCAATACAAAAACTCAACTTGTCAATCAAGCTGATAATGCCCCTGAATTACCACATTTGACACCAAGAGTATCTATAGCAAAGACCCAATTAAGTACAATTTTGGAGTTATCAGATCGAAGGAGAAGTTCAATGGGAACGACTGGTAATTCAGCTTTCTCTTATTCATCCCAAATATTGGGATTTTAATTTTGTTCTTAAGTTTATAACCTATTTGCACACTTTTCAGATGGTAGTGGTTCTTCTAAATCGAGTGGTTATGACACCGTTTCAAAATATAATAATACTAGAAAAAGTTCTTCTGCCTTTCATCAAATTTATGAACAAGAGATTCAAGAAGAAATTGAAATGTTCCAGAATATAGGCCATAATCGAAGGTCATCTTCAGGATCATTAATGTTTTTTTCTGGAAGTTTTAGAAGTCGATGCTGGGAAAATTCTGGGTTTCCTTCAGAATTACATAAAATGAACTGTGTGGAATTGCATATGCCATTTGATATAAATATTAGACAAGGAAGTACATTTATTCTTGGTAAGAAACAAAAGAAATTCTAAAATAATTTTGGAAGTACATAATTGTTTACTCAGATAGGTTGTTTTGTTTCAGGAGAAAATCAATACAGAGTTTTTGAAGTAATTTCTGAAGAGACAGGAATGTTGTCCTTCTCTGCGTTTGAGGTCTTCTCCAATAGAAGGGTATATATGGAATTGAAAGACAATTCCTATCTTTGGGAACAATATATAAGAGAAGAAATTAAACTAAGAGGCAGGGATAAATCCAAGGTATTTTTTCCCTCTTCTGTTCTGTTCTTTCCTTTCTTTTTTTCTTTCTTTGTTTTTTGTTTTACTTTATCAAATATACTTTCTAGAAATAAGTGTTAATGTATGTAAAACTGTGGTGTAAAGTGCCGTTTCTTTGACAAAGGAACAGATTTTGTGGGTCTCTATTGTAAAAGTTGAATTTTCTTGTTCCTACATTAATTAATAACTGTCTTGAGTGCTTAGTGTAGTCAGAATTCACATTTCGTGAGTATTTGATAATGAAATAGTGTTTTTGCTCCATCTGTTAGTTTGTCTACAAACAACTCTTAAGTTATAAAACGTACAACGGATTTTCACCAAAATTGATATCCTGTGACTGATATGGCTGATGTCACCACCCCGTAAAATTTGAAGTAGTTAATGGGAGTTATTTTATTTGAAGGGCTCATGGCATTTTCAAAATTTTCTGAAAAATGACTTGAATTTTTTCTCTAATTTTTTTTGCTCTTAGAGAACAGCTAACCTCTCCTTCCTTATTATATTTGGGTGGGTAGGGGGTGAATGTGTGAGAGCCCATATCCACATTTTCACTTTCTATTATTGTTCTGGAGGCTGCAGATATATCCTTTGAAGAATCCTTTTGAAATATAATCAAATATAAACATTTATATCAATTTTAGTGATTAAAGATAATTTAATTTATCTTTTTGTAAAATAATTTTCTTTTCCAGATTCTGCTTATTGATGTAAATGATAAGACATATATATTTGCCAATAAGTTCCTCAGAGTATTTGAGAAGGATGCCAAAGAGGAGAGATGTATACGAGATGTTTTTGAAGAGATGGTGAGTGGATGATTGGAATTTAGTCTGACCAGTCAGCCATTGATTTTTAACTACATGTATATTAAATAAACATTCTGTTTTCTTTTAGACTTATGATGTCTCTGAGCGTGCCTCTGAAATCCTCAATTTAGTGTTTCATCTGCATCAATGCAAAATAGTTCATGGAAGTTTGTCATTGGAGTCATTCAAGTAAGCCCACATACATTTTGTCTAAGAAAGTAATTGTATCAGTTTTAATTTTGATTCATGGATAAATGTTTTTGCAGGTTAATATCAGATGATTTATTCTTAAATTGTTTTGAGAAAGCTGTTGATTTGACTCTACTTCCACCCGATACTGTTTTTGACGCAACTGAAGAACCTTTGTATTATATGTTGCAAGCACACAAGATTTCACCATTCCAGGTAAAGTTTTACATGGCACATTTTATTTGGAAGTAATTTGAAAATATTTGAATTAATGGACAGTACTGTTCGAAAATGTGATAAAATGTTCAATTACCGTATATACCCGAATATAAGGAGAATCCCTGATTTTCAAGAGGCCTCCTGAATTTAAAAAAGAATTAACTAATTCTTACTATTCAGCCAAAATAAAATTAAAAATTGTCTAATTGACAAAAAAATTGTCTTGTTGATTATTATTATAACTTAGAATTGCCTGAGCTATCACTATTTTCTTGTTCCTAAATATCATATTTCTCATATTTCTTGTCACTTCCATCTTCTTCACCTTCACATGTATCATTGCTCTTTCTCTTTGGTCTTTCTCCTGAAGTGTGTACCTTTTTAGCCCCCCTTAAGTTTTGGGCATTAAATTTGCGTTCGTCTTTCATCTGATGCCCCTAAGAACATTCCCTTCTGTATTCCAAATTTTTTTCCAGTGCCCTTCTGTTTGTAGCCTGCGATTCTTCAACACTTCTTTGATCTAATAGAATTTAATCGAAATTTGCATTGTTTAATGTTTGTGTATTGTGAGTATCATGTATTTCATACAGACAAAATGAACGCTTACATCTTCGTTATGTGAGTAACGAGGAAGAGAACAGCAAAACTTCCAAGCTGAGGAATTTTTGCTAAAATATTTTTTCCCTCATTTTCTCTCTTGGGTTGTATGTAGAATGCATATTTCTAACAATGCGATTGTTTTTCATTTCCATCTCTGGCAAAAAGATTCACACTTGCTGGGCATTGAACCGAGAGTTTGCGCAGCCTAATCGCAGTCGGTTGCATAACAAAATTTCAGCAAATATTTTTATTCATTTTCCCATGCTTTTCAAATACTACTAAGCCATTCCTTGGAGATTTTCTTGACCGGCCCATTCAAAACTTTTGGTCTGAATAACTCAATAAATTCACGTGAATGCCAGCAATAATTCAGTGAATGTAATTATTATAGATAAGCGTGATATTGTGAAGCCTTTGCAGATAATTGAGTTTTTCTTGCCATAAAAATATTAAATCCTAACCCACTAGGCTTTATCTGTGAATATAAGATAACCACGTTTTTCGTATGAGATATTTAAGGGAAGAATGCTTGTCATATATTCAGGTTCCGGTATTTCAGGTGCATATGGTCTTTATTTCATGTATTTCATACAGTGATGGGAGAGAGAGACAAACAAAAACATTAATAGAATTTGTATTCTTTCACACCATATCTAACCATGGCTCTTTTGAAATGAATTATTGTCACCTCTCCTGAAGATTTTTGTTTTTGTGTTAGGCTGTTTTATATCCTTCTCCATTACTTACTATCTTAACCATATTTGCTCTGGAACTGGACCAGGCCTGCTGTTGTGATTTTCCCCCTGTTGCTCTGATGTGATGTGGGTTATAATGGATAGTCACAGACATGAGCTACATTTCTACAGTTTATTACATCTTTTGTACACAATTTTGTACAATTCAAAAACCTATTCGGAGCCTAGTTGCATGAATCTCTAAGTTAGAGCTCCATGATACTTTTGATGTGCACAGTGCTTCTATTCAAAGAGGAATGCATCTCGCAAAGCATTTATGGGGAGAAGTCCTGTGACTGCCTCCCCTTTGGCACATGTATGCGAGCCGCTGGACCACCTTCACACCCTATGATGGAAGCACCGGATCCTGCACATTTCCCCCCAGCAGCTGCCGACAATCATCAGCCCCCCCTCCCTCCTTGGGGCTGCACTGTACTCCAGGCTTCTCGCTCTTTCCAATCACTTATGCTCACCCACACAGTTCCTAGCCACTAAGGTTAGTGTTACACAGGGTCAAAGACATGTTATCATGCACTTATGCCCCTGCTGCACTGTCGGAACCTGTGTGAAATATGATCCAGACCTTCTTCAACTGATTTTATAAGCCTTTTTTTTTTTTTTTTTTTTTTTTTTTTTTTATATTTTTTTTTTTTATTTTTTTTTTTTTTTTATTTTATTTCTTTCTCATCTACTACTATATAGAATTGGGAAAGTATTGTAGTATAAAATGTAGAGTTTACAACAGGAAAACTTTGTGGGTGTTGGATACCAAATGTGGAATTTTCATGCTCCTAAACGTAGTTTGTGGGATTACTTAGTGTTGTCAATATCCACATTTTGTGGGTCTATAATAATGTGAAGATTTTTTTGGGTGGCTGCCTGCCTGCCTGCCTCACCCACCTATTGACCCTCCTCCCATCCGGCCCACTGATCGCTTCACTCATTAACCAGTTGGCATTGATAAACTTCTCATTTTAAACTGTTTGGTAAATGCAAGCTATTCACCTCCTTCACACATAAAATAAATAGGAGCTGAAAAGTAGTCCGGTGGCAGAACGTTGGATGTGAATATATTAATGTATTGAATCGTCAGTTAGTAATTTTATACCCATATCTGTTTTAGGTGGATTATATTGCTTTAGCGAACATTCTGCATCAGCTTGTCTTCAAGGAGCCAATGAATGTCCACGAGGAGATGGGAAAGTGGTGCATATCTTCAATTCTTCCAAGGCAGGTGTTTTAAGATTATACATAGTATTTCAAGCTGAGATAAAAGAAATATTTTTGGGTCTGCATTTCACACCTGTGAGAATGCCAGGGTACTCACTTTCCAGAAAAACAGGAATATAAGAGCAATCCATTGATATGAAAAGTATTCAAAAGTAGTAAACAAAGTACAAAATAGTATGCAAAGTAGTGAGGAGAGTAAACAAAAGAGTAGCAAGCATGAAAGTGATGTTTTTTGACTTGTTTTTAGATACCCTCAGCTCTGCAATCCTCTGAGGTGAACAGATATTCTGAAAAACATAACTTTTCAATCCTGATATGTAAAAACCAAACTTAGTTGTCTAGTGTGTTTCTTGGCACTCCTATGGCATGTCAGAGTTTAAGTATAAAGTACAATCTCTTACGGCGACCACTCAAATGTGGCACTTTTATGCTGTACTGTATAAACGAAACGTTACGTACTTAATGGTGTTGACAAATCCTGCAATGGGGGAGAGGACTAGTTTAGCACTAAAATAGTTTGTCTCAAATGTTTCCAATTATATGAAAGCATATTTTCTTCCCTTCCCTGAAATTTAAAATTATTCTCTTTCAGTAAATGATGAAAACTAGATTTCTTGAAATTAGGAAACCACAAGAATACTTTTCAGTGCTTGCGGAACATTCATGTAAAATAAATGCACTTTCCTGCAGATTGCACATTGCATGAAGTCAATGTATTGTGCTTCCTTGCTATTGACCTGAATGCATCAACTTTTAATCTTTTTATTGGGAGTTTTATTTGAACCACTTGCAGCTTGTAGTCTTGTTGCAAAAACAGTTGTTGAATTTACACTGGCTGCTGCTGCTCTTTTGTCCACAATCCTTGCGCTGGTTTTCGTAGATTCTACCCTTTTCATAAGTTATTTTAAACACCCTAAAAATCTAAATGAATAAAAGTAAATGAAATTACATTTAACTTTGGCATGATTGAAAAAATGTCTCAAAAACAATACAATGAAACACAGCTAAACAACCGGAATGCATACTTTCTGCACACATTATAATGTGGCTGGCGCTGATTCAACAACTGAACGTATCCCTTCGTACAAAAATTAATAAATTCTAAATATATTCATCATGATTTGTTGTAAATATATTATGTATTCAAGGTATAATTTTTATGAAAAATTATTTTAATGAGGATTTTAAACAGTTCGATATCTTTAAATAGGGAAGGATGTTCCTTTCCGGAATAGCCCATAAGGCCCTGTACTTCATTCGTAATCTCGGATATGCCATAGAATTCTCCAGATAACAGAATGATTCGAAGTTTCTTTTTCAATGTTTTTTAGCAATTAATTTTGATAAATATATTTAAGCGCAATCCAGGGGTGCAGCAATGGAGTTTCCATTGATTTGAGAAAACTTGTTTAGGTTTCAGAGTATTATAATGGATATTTCTATTGTTTTTTTTAAATTGTTTTCTCTATCCTTTTTTAAATTTGTTAATTTATCTTGAAATACTCAGCAAAATAGTGGTTTATATAGCACAGTATTAATTTCTTGAAAGTTGGAAATGGAGGTAATGAGAAACTCCACTAAATATTGTTAAAAATGTTAATGAAATTTCGTTTTTTTTTAACAGGTATTATGACAAGACTCTGTGGGATGCTTTGTTCACAGAACTTCTAAATAGTGGTGATGTTAATTTGCTGCATTTCTGTTATGCTTTGGAGGAAGGCATTCATTCTCGAAAGGACAGAGTTCATTGAAATGTGAATAAAAAAAATATTTTGTATTGTATTTATTGCATCTCTTGTAACTTGCGGTATTTTTTTATGTATTTTATTTATTAAGTGAATATAATTGTATAATATATCAATAATAAAATATTTTGCATTTTTTTACATGTTAGGATGTTTGCTTTTCCATTTCCTGAAATAAAAAATTAATTATAATATTTAACTTTGCTGTTTCTAGCAGGAAAAGTAAAGGTTTTTCTTTGAACATATGTACATAAAAAGTTAAAATGTTTAAAAAATAATTCACTCTTGAATTGTGAGAATGAATTCCTTGATAAACAGATGGGTAATGATGCATACTTGCACCTTTATTTCTCAAAAATTGACATAATGTATTCTGCTCCACTGCTTTTCACCTAGGGCGTTGACAGTGAAAGAAAGTCTTAACCCCCACACTACTCTTTTAGCTTACATATTTAGTGTAAAATTGAATTATATAAACAAAATCCTTATTTATTTTAAATTAAAAACTTGAAAGAATGAGGAAAAGATAGTAAAAAAATAACAAGGGCGTTGTATTTTCTATTGCAAAGATTGGAATAATACATTTTAAAGTATTTAAAAACACATTTCACACTTTTCCCATTCTTCGGTTCTTCGGACAGCAAAGACAGTCCTTGGGAGGATGAGATAGAAGCATCAACGAATACAAAGAACCATAACCCAACAGACTTTGCAAGACGCTTTGTTACAAGCTTAAAGCTGTCGTCCTACAGAGCGGCAAATGTATGCTGCCAGCTTTCTGGTGAGGGCATTGATTTCCCAACCCCAAGTCAGTCGGCAATCCACAAAGCATGAGAGCTGCATAGGTAAAGAAGCAGTTGAGTACGCATCATCTGGAGAAGTGGAACATACACTTTGACGATAAACGCATTGATGGCTTTGAATGCTTTGTCGTGGTTGTCAAGAATGAAGCAAAATAAATTAAGTTGTGTGGGCTGTCGGAAAGCTCAAACAATTGCAGAAGGTCTCCAGGATATATTAGAGCTCAATCAGTTGTGATGGTTGTTGACAACACAACAAGCGTGAATGCCGTTAAGAAGATTGGCTTTGTTGTTCGGCTGCAGCAAAAGTTCGAAGAGAGAGGTCATCCCAAACCTAAGTTCATCAGTTGCCAGCGCCATGTGCTGGCTTATGTTCTTCACGTTGTTACAGATGATGAGCTCCATGGGTCGACTAAATCACTAAAGATCGAGTACTTTGTGCAGGATTTAAAGGGAATTATGATAAATTGAAAGCAGCCTTCAGCAACGCTAAAAGTAAGATTAAGGAAATAGGTGGCTGGAGAGACGACATGAAGTTTCTCTGCCATCTCGTCATGTCTTCCGTCACTTCACTAACAGGAATGAGATCCCCTTCGTGAAGTTTCAATAGATCCCAAATGTACTTACGATGTACTTCATTTTCTTTCTCCTTATGAGACTGGAATATTTCTTCCAGATGCTCAGCAAATCTATCAGCTTTTTGTACGTTGCTTCTAACCCATTTGCCATCTTTTGTCCTAATTGGAGGGGCTTGAATGATAGGTCTTGTTATTTTTCTTGATGCCTTCCAGAAGGAATAATCAGGGTTCTTATCAGGTGACAATTCTTTTAGATACATACTGGTGCATTCATTTTTAAAATCTTTTATCCCTCTTCTAAGTTGTTGAGTAAGATTATTGTATTTGGTTTTATGGTATGGTGCTCTTGTTTGTTTATGGTGTTTACCTGCACATTTTACGCATCTTGGATCAGAATTACGGATTGAGTATGATTAAAAGCTTGGCACCTTTTACATTGAGGAATCAATTTTGAATGCTTAAGTGCATGTATTTCTACTTTATAGCCCAAAATACTTGTTATTGTATAAATCTTATTAATATTTTCTTCTGTATTTAATGATAGCACGAACATATCAAGTGGTTCTTTGTTTTTCCAACTAAGCATATTAACAGCATCGATTATTTTGAATCCTTTTCTATTCAGGTCTCCAATTATATCAGCTTTCTCACAGGAATGTGGCAATTTGTTTACCGTAACTTGGTGGTGGTTGTTTTCATAAGAATGCCAGCTGTATTTTTCATCTAGTAGCATTTTTGTTACAGATCTATATTCTTCTTCATTAACAACATTTATTTTAATGTTGGCACCATTCAGAAGTTTCATAGTAAAATTCTCTGGATGTGTAACTTAATTGATGTTATTTTGTAAAACACTAGGTTCTTTGATACCCCTCATTATGTCTTATGTTGGGGAGGTGGAATTTTTTTATTACTGTTGATGTTGACGGAACAATGAGCTGCGGAAGATGATGGAGTAATCAAATTTCTTTGCAGCTTTGGTGAGGGAGAGGTATTCATTTTTCTCTCCTTTTACTTTTCACTCTTATCCATTCTGTTTCTTCATCTAATTCTTCATCATGCAGTAAGCACTGGTTTGCACTTCATTAGTGTTTATATTACCTTCAATTTTTAGCCCCATAGATTGTATTTTATTTTCTCTCTTTATTTGCTTTTAAATTTTTTCCATCGTCATTTGGTGATTTTCTTGAACACCTTTTTTCCATAAATTATAATATTTTTGACCTTCTTGATAATCTTGTTGGATTTTTCTGTTTTGTTGCACCAATATTACGCCTTCCTCACAATCCTTAAGATTGGCTTCCGAGGGTGGATTTTCCGCGTTTTTCCATGTCTGGGGTGTTGTTTTCTTTAGTTGTCAATTTATCATCAGTTGCTTCTTTTTTTTTATTTTTTCAGTTTTGTTTTTGGTTGAGTTTTGTTTTTTGTTTCTAGGGAGCAGGGCCCCGCATGAATAGGTGAGACTAATTACTGTGGGATGTCGCCTGGTATCCCATAGGCTCCGTTCGAGACGCAGATACCCCCTGCGCCACTTCTATCCCTCGTCACGGGTCGCTTCCCACCTTGGCTTGAGGAATTATTAAGAAGAAAAATATAAAGTGTCGGTAAGGGAACAGTAGATTGAAAGTGAAGAAAAATGAAAGTGAAAAGCATAGAAGAAAGAAAGAAAGTGAATAACTCCCTAGCTCTCGTTACCTAATAGCATCAGGGTCGAAAAACACAAGGGGTCAAGAGAGACCTAATAGAAAGATCAAAGAAGTGTAGCACAAAGTAAGTAGAACCATGCCACACTAGAAAAGGAATCACCGTGACGATCAGTACTGCAGGCGGGGGAAGGGGAAGGATATTTAGGATGGGTTTGAATGGATTTGGGGGTTGGTTGAAGAAAAGGACAGACGGGTCGTTGTGAGACAGCCCTTCCTCAACCGAGGCCTGTACACCATGGGTGACCCTACCGGTAGCAGAGTTGATCTATTCGCCAATTGACCAGCAATGCTACCCCTGCAATGCCCTCGGCTTCATTGGAGCATGCAAACCTCCTCGCCCACACGGTCAGTATTACTTAAAGGCGGTAAATCCTGGTGGAGGATTTTAGTTTTTAATAATTGATTTAAAATAGCTTCACACTGGAACCAAACTTTCAGAGTTATTGGCAATACCTCTTACAGGTGAGGAAACTTTCCTAACTCACAATATAATATCCAAAAATATCTTATTTTGTAATTACGACGTAAAAATTTAACTCTTGTCTCATTCAAGGAGTTTAAGATGCTAGAATGCGTTTAAAGTTACGCACGATGGTGAAGGACATTGCTACTTAATGGCGGGTTGCATGCATGGCTGATTCCCATAATATGTCATATTTAGAGCCCGGAAGAGTAGGCATTTATTTTACCTAAAATAGGCATGAAAAAGGCGTTTATTTTTTACTAAAATATGCATGTTAAAAGATATTTATTCTAAATGAAGTAGGGTGGAAAAAGCCTTTTTTGTCAATCACATTTACAAAGAATTATTGTATACAATAATGAAAATGATTCACATTTTTATTGTATCTTCAAAATTTTCATTATCACTTACGTGGAAGGAAACTTTTTTTTTTTGTAATACCAATGCCACCTGGTATGACGACTAAGAATTTGTTTTACTCGCCATGCTGTCTCTTTGAAATGGTATTGTGGACTCCCTTTTGTGTCTTGAAATGGCATCAGTGAAAACAGAATTATGTTTTTTGTTTTTCACACGTGTTAATCGCCAGTACTGAGATGGATAGAGAGAGAACTCTTGTCCTCAAAACTGATAGGAGGCCATACTCAAAAGTAGGATGGGATTACTCGTGACCGAACAAAACCATCAATGAAGAAAATCTAAAATCTTGATCATATTTCTTTTTCATTTAGATTTTTAATACTACACGGAGCCTCCACTTCCACAGAAAGACAAAACATGCTGATGCCTTCAAGTTGTCCACGCTTGCTGGTATGTTTCCAACTTGATCGAGATTGGTGCCACGAGACAAAAACAAAATAATGATGGAAAAGGCAAAAATATCAATAATAGACTACGAAAGATTAAATAGGCAAAAAAGACAAAATGAACATCTATTAAAACAATTACAGAAGTGTAATTAATTCATTCCTATTATTAAAAGTAATAAAATCGTAACAGTAAAGAAGGCATTGTGCCTAACTTCCAGGCTCTAGTCAAAATCTGTGAACTTTTAGGTCTTTCTTCTGAAATCTCTTTGATCCACCCAAACGCGGTAATTCCATATATAAACAGTACTACACTTGTTTTGTGTCCACGCTTTCTTATAAACTGGAATAATCTGTCATCTTAGCGTAGGCCTATTGTATACAGAGGGAAAGTAGATAAACACCCATGTGTAGAAGTAACCAAATTATATGCAGACAGTCGAAATTCCTTAAAAGTAATTGAGAATTTGGAACAATACACAATACATTAAAATATGATTACACTTTATTCAGATTAAAACAAAATCTTCATCTTGATGCTCCGTGGATATTATTGCTCGCTTAGGAGAGAAAAGAAAAATACATCAAAAATGCTTTTTGTTGATTCTAGGAAAGTGAAGGATCATTTACACAATGATAGGAATAGTCACATTAAATATCACCTTCAATTTTTGTATATTCTTATTTTCTTAGATTAATTTTTGTTTAAAATCATTTAAGAAATGTTATACTTTTATATTTAACAATGAATTCAATACAATAAATGGCACAAATATTTCAATTTAAATATTTACATAATTTTAATTTGGGATGGTAAAAATTTATGGTATGGAAAAATAACATGTACATCTTTGAGAGCTTCAAAAAATAATTTTATTTTATTACTTCAATATATGTATAGACTCAAGTAAATACACTTTATACTACCTTCGCCATTCCTCCAAAATTATCCATGAAAAAACATTTTCAAAATACACAATTGAATTAAATTCTCACTATACGTTTCCTGAGTACCAAAAATGTTTATTTTGTCTTGATCATTTACTTAATGAGTACCCTTATCCAATGTTAAAATGCTACGAAGGCAAGAAACAGCCCATAAGGCAAAGTGTCACAAAGATTTTTTCTTTCTTTCCATCTTTGATTATTTGCAAATCATGTCAACACTACCCGAGGAGAAAGCAAACCATTAAGTTTCAATTACACAATTACCTCCATCAGTCAGCGATAAAATTTAAGACACCTCACCTTTGGACAATGGCTTATAACAATCTGCCTCGAACAGCAAGAAAGATAATGGAAATATGGGAACTGTTTCAACTAACCTCATTTCTTTGAACTGTTAAATTAAATAACTACCCGAGCTGAAGGAAAATAAACCTTAAATATTGTTTTCTACTATGAATTATTCAGCGAGTTTGCATATTCATATCTTTGTACCAATTAATCTACTTCAATAATCACTTTCAATCAATTAATTGAGGTGGATGCCTAAGTTCGAAAATTGAAAGTGAAGTTAATGAATATTTGGAAGTCATTTTTGGGGCGCTGGTTTATTTTTAACCCCAAAATAAATAAGTTTCTTGAAACCATATCTTAATGACAGAGTGGTACTATCATGATACCAAATTAAATATTTTAGAATGTCTTTAAAAGCTGCTGCAATGTCAATTCACTAAAGTTCATTACTACCATGTATTTTAAAAAAATATGTAGAGAGCCTTTTACTCTTTTATTAAATCTCAAATGAAGATGAGACAATGTCATTTTAAAATGTTATTAAAACATGGGTCCATAGTTGTTTCCTTTACCAGGAAATTATGCACATATTACATATTCATTCATTACATTTTCATTCATAGTTACAAGAATTCACATTATAATTTATAAAGGTATTAAGAAGCAGACCGACTAACATAGAAGCTCAACAATCATGCTTCAATGTAAATTCTTTAAAAAGATTAAATATCAATATCCAAATGTACTGTTGTTCTGTGCAGGCTATCATAGGGGAGTTTGAAACAGCTAATATGATTGAAGTCGAAGGCTTCCGCGGCCAGAGTCATGAAAATGACATTGGCTGTCCGGGTGATGCCACGTCGAAGGCTGTGTTGTCGACGTTTCGACCATCTTTTCGTGGTCTTCCTCAGGGATGGTCTGCTCTTTCTTGAAAAGAGGCATGATGAAAGGTCTTTTGAATTTTATACAAGATTGTATCGCACAAGACGACAGCAAGCTTTTGACGTGGTCACTCTTATGGGGGTAAAGACTTGTGCAAAGTGCAAAATATGCAATATTCTGCAGTGCATATTTTGTTGAACACAACTTATTAAGGAATGGATGGATGGTGGAACCGGGCTCAGTGCAACATTAGGAACGGATATGAATGACTGTTTCGTTAGGAAATTCGGTGAAACTTTCGTTATTATTACGTATTACAACACATTATTTCGAAAAGTAACGACACATGGACGAAAACGACTTTAATTAGCTGTTGGAACTTTCTTTATGCAATGACCATGAGCTAAACGTTTAATATATTTTAGGACCATCTTCACATTGTTAACGGAATTTCTAGTTCGGATATTCGCCGAATTTATTTGTACAAAAAAAAATCACATTTCATGATCAAACAATGCTACAAATACGTTTTAAATTTTCACAAAATACCTCCATTTTAATTCAAGGCGGCGGGACAGTGGTTATTGTTTCATTTGCGGCCATCTTGCTTGCTTCAGTGCTTGCCCTCACAGTTGTACTGCCTTCTGGTGCTGAAATACCCTCATTCTGAACTTCGACGGTAGCATTATTAGGTGTAAGAGGTACAGTAGAATTATAAGTTAAGGAAGACATCGTGGTTTGTTCAGTGGTTGTGGAGGAAGTCGCATTCTGCGAAGAAGAAATGATCTCCGTGTCAGATTTGTTGGCGGTTGTTTCAGTCGTGGTAGAATTGTTTGTGGAAGTTTCAGACGTGGTAGAATTATTTGTAGAAGCTTCAGTCGTGGTAGAATTATTAGTGGAAGCCCCAGTCGCGGTACAATTATTAATGGTGGTCACAACTGTGGTACAATTATTACCGGTAGAATTGCCAGTGGTACAGTTATTTTCTACAACATTAGTTATGGTACAATTGGCCCCAGCAGTGTTATTTGAGGTGGAATTTAGCATTGTTGTATTGAGAACATCACATGTGTGATAACATAACCCTGCATTTGAATTGCAAGTTTTCGGTTTGCAAGAGAAGTTTCCAGTTGGTATCGACATAACCATGGAAAGAGACATGCAAGCAGAGCGTTTGTCAGACTTGACAACTCTGCAAGGAACTGACGGGCACGCAAAACTGCAGAATCCGGATGTGCTGTTGCAAGGCATCGCTTTGCAGGTGAAGTTGCACGGGGTCTTGCAAGTAAGCGACGAAGGGATGTTGTAAGACGGCCTGTCTAAGTTACAATACACTTCTTTGCAGACAAAATTGCAGGGTTGGTCAGTGGAGTTGCACGGTAGAGGTTTACATTCCACTTTGCAGGCCCCGGCTGTGGCGTTGCAGCCGGTAGAATTTGTAAGGCAGGTTGGAACTGGATAAAACACTTCTGCTACCTGCATGAAATAACAGAAAGCAATAGTTTATTACTTTTCAAATGGGTAAGGCATTAATTTTAAAGTTAAAAATGATTGTCCTATTTTCCAAAACGGGATAATCGTAATTCTTCTTTTTAGCCTTATGTCGTCATCATTTTTGTTTTAGACTACAATGTGTAAAATCTAGTAGTTTGGGGAAATATCTTGTTTCTTTGCGTAATTATTAATTTTAATTTACATTAATACATATTTTCATTAATGATAGTAATACTTATAAAAACCTCACGCGATTTTGTCCTCACGTAGTCGGCTAAAAATTTGTTTTTTGAGAGTGTAATGAATATCACATCCATTTGCTTCATATTTAGTACATAAAAAATGTGAATATGATTAAACATGCCACGCCGAGAATTTCTAGTCTCGAAAAAATACGCCCTTCCCGACATAGTGTTAAAATTGCAGTTGAATCGAAAATATTTAAAACAAAAAATAAATTGTAGGTAGCATAGCAGTGCTGCTTCATAAATGATGAAAGGGTAGGGCAGCGGATGAAAGCAAATACTGAACAAAACCCTCTGTACTTCTAAGTCATAATTCTTTCACATGACAAGAATCTGAATCATTCTCTTTACTATTATAAAGTATTAACTGTATATCCACTTTAGGGAAAAACAGGATGCGGGGCGGGGTGCTGTTGCATGACGTGACGCAATCAGTTTTGCAAATATTATTGAGGCTTCATGTAAAGTACGTATTAAGGCGGGGTTTATGTTTAGACTACAGGCGAAGAAACAACCAATCAAAATGTTCCAAATTTTACGGCGCCTCATCGATATCTGTGTTCTGCTCAGTACCCGATTTTGATCTCCCCGCGCCGCGTCCTAGAGGCCTATACTCCGATTAAATCAGAAGTCCCTTCAAGCTCAGGAGCTGTCAGGAGAGAAAGACACTGTCATGCAATCGGGAGCTTCAATTCCAAAAATTTAAATCGTAACGAGGCTACGATGTTACGAATATACGCATGGCGAGCCGCGTCAAGAAGTTAAAGTTGGCAATTTTCTCTCGTGAGGTGCGGGGAGAATAATGAAATAAGTAAACAAATAAAAACAAATGAACAATCACAAATAACATAACGAAATCAAGCGATGAAACTCACTGTGGATGTGGTGAATAATCCTCCCAAGAGGATGGCTTTTTTACTGCACGAACATATACTCTTCTGACCTTGCCAGTAAGCCCAATGCTACTCGTCCAATGAACTACATAAATCCGAGTTTTCTTTTCCAATTTTCTTGATTTGGTTTCTTTCATTAAAACAGTTTAAAGGGTGTAAATCGTAAATGAATTATTTACAAACTGACTACGTCCCTGTCTTGAACAAATTAATACTTTTCCTCTAGGAAGCATCTCGCCAGCGCGGGAGGGAAAGTGCAATCTGTACACGGTTTCTTGAACTCTGAGATTTCTGCTCTAAAGAGTATTCATAATAAGTAGAATAACGAATGCAACATAGCAGCGAGCGGATTTGGCAAGAATTGGTATGAAGATATTGGCTCCGGTGTATTAAAAAGTATTGGCAAAGGCAAATCAGCTACAGATTTTGGCTATTATCCTTAGTGTCCTACGTGAAGGAATAGACTTGATGCGAGAAAATGGAGAACTATTATTGTACATTCTCTACAGTCCTTACATCCTCTACATTCTACATACCTTTCCTCGCCAGCCTTGGCGGTTACCGTAATGGTGAACCACCACTGGAGGCACGTGGTACCTCGGAATAGCGTGCGATACAGCGGAGACGACTAATGCCGTTTTCAGCCAATCCCAGTTGCCCCGAGGCTGACTGTAACTGCAATACATGAAATAAATTAATATCTACGGACAAATGAAGGTTTAAGGAAGGAAGGAAGGAAGAAAGAGTATAGAAAAATGCATTCCTGCTGAATTATCTTTCAACAGATATTCGCATCGACCCCCAAAAGCAGTCAACTTCGTTTTTTATCTCAAATTATTGTATTGTTCATTTCGTCATTCTAAAGGAAACATATTGGCAAGTTTCAATATCTGATTCAAGTCTATTCAAGTCTGAATATCGATATAGCCAAGGTCTTCTTCTTGAACCATTGGAGAGGCAAGTGTAAAGCAAATGGTTGGTTCGCTCCGAAGTTGACAGGACTATGAACCTAAGGTCTAACTGTTTTACTTCTTTTTTTTTTCTTCTAGATGAAAAATGCTCATATATTCAGCGGTCGGCACTTTGGAGCGGTCTAATAGTATAATTTAGCAATATAAAAAGGGTTTAGAACTATATTTCGATTTATTTATAATGGCACCTCAAGGTCAAGTACGAAAAAAATGAGATAGGGAAAGTAGTCTCTAATAAGGAGCTTCAACAACACTATAGTCTTGACAAAATGAACGTCCTTCTCAACGGGGCTGGTGTCCGCAGCCATTTGCTTGCCACGTGCTAGCCGCGCGAGTGTGTGGCAATACAGCGTAACTTGACCTTCAGGTGCTTAATGGGTTAATATCGAATAAAGACACGTACATCTTCATGCATCACACTACCCTCCATGAAGGGAGGTCAGAGTGGGGTTTGGGGGAGGGGTGGAGGGTTGGGGAACGTAAGTTTTTGATACGGTCGCGATCATGCGGCATCTTGCGGCAGGACCAAGAAAGACGCAAAACGTCGTGTAGAATTCCATCTTGGAGATATGTACCCACAGATGTCACATTAAAAAAACCAAGTGTAGTACAATTTCAAACGCCTTCAAGAAGACGCAACGTGGCAATTTATGAAGCACCATTAAGTGAACAGAGTCGCAAGCTCCTGAAAAAAAAACACGTCATTGACGCTTCACATTTCTTGAATCCACAGCCAAAGAAGAGAGAGGGAGGATCGGCCTAATTTCTGTGGAGCTTAAAGCCTTATGGAGCAAAACATTGAACTTCCCGCATGTATCTGATCATGCCATTTGTGCAAAACTAGCCAACCTGAAAGACTATGAGCGATGCAGAAAGGAACAAAACTTCGATTCTTTGAATGAACGGTTTGACATGACCAAGGTGAAAGGCGAATGGATGTGCAAAGAGGATCTCAGCTCAACAAACTGAAAATTGAGATCAAGGGCCTCGTTGGTTAAGGCCTTTGGCAAATGGGCTAGTGCAAAAATCCAGCATCCAAGAGAAAGAAGGCAATGGAAGGGTATGGAACCAGCTCAACTCCACCTCATTGCCCCGAAAGTTGCACGGACTCGTCCGATAACAAAAAATACAGTCAAAGGACTTGAGGAGGATGAGAATGAGTCCTGATGGGTCATGCTTCCATGGAAGAACAAGGAAGCATGACCAACAGGCATTGCAGGACGCCTTGTTACAAGTTTAAAGCCGTTGTTCCATGGAGCAGCAAATGTGTGCCGCCAGCTTCCTGGTGAGGGCATTGAAATCTCAACCCCATGTCAGTCATCAATCCACAACGCTCTCTACACGAGAGATACTCAGGTGAAGAAGCATTTATTGAGCACACTTCATCTGGAGAAGTGGAGCATACACTTGGATGGCATAGGCATTGATGGCTTTGAATGCCTTGTCGTAGTCCGCAAGAATGAAGCAAAAGATATTAAGATGTTTGTGCTGAAATTGAAAGATGGGAAAGCTCAACAATCGCAGAAGGACTCCAGGATATGTTAGAGAAGTTCAATCAGTGTGGATCAATTGTGATGATTGTTGCCGACCTAACAAGCGTGAATACCGGCAAGAAGACAAGCGTTGTTGTTCGGCTGTAGGAAATGTTCGAAGAGAAAGGTCACCCCAAACCTAAGTTCATCGGTTGCTAGCACCATGTGCTAGCAATCCAACGGGAAAAAAGTTCGCACCAACCTCCAGCAACAGAAACATGCACTAAGTTTACGGGACTAATAAAAGCTGTCGACGCGCCCAGAAACATCAATCAATTTCTCTACGCTCATGGTAGCAAGCGCATTCCACACTGTTAAAAATCATCCTCTTGGAAGTGAAGGGTCCTAACCCATATTTAAATTTGGGTTATTCCCAATTACTGAATCTAGAAACTATAAATATTGTTCTTTTTGAATAGATTTTACCAAACAGTGTCAAACCGAAAAAAGGACTTTCTATTTACAAGTGCTTTTACAAGTGCACGACAATTTCAAATCGCTTTATCTTAAAATATGCCCATTGTGGATTAGACCCATTCACCTCCAAGGCGACTAAATGATGCGTTACGCATTACGTTACAGGGGTGTCCACTACGGATATAATGGCTCGTGAACATGTGAGGCGATATGGTGAAAGAGACGAAAGGCGACACTCCTCTCCTTGTAACTACTGGAATAATTGCAGTAGCGACTCGACAGGTACACCATGGAAAGGTGCACCTACCGGCTGATTCTTGCGGTGGAACGTAGATCAGTCCGAAACATGGCGAGAAAAAGTATTATCTCAATCAATTTTTGACGCGTGTGTACTTTAAGGTCTACTTCCAGTAGTGAAGGTCTTAGGTAAGGGAGGAAAGTCCACACAATTTTTTTCATTTAATTGGAATTACCAAATAATACAATTGCTTTGAGTTTTTGAGAAAACGTGTGATTGAAATGATATCTATGAGGAAATTTACTTTGAAGGAATGTTAAACAACGCTTGCTTTTAAGCGATGTGAAAACCGTCGAAATCGTTCTTAGGAGGAACTGAGTCTTTCCTCCTCCAACACCAATTCTTTGTGTTAATCCCGTACGTCTCACAGCGTTCCTGGGGCCAGAAGATTAATCATTTTATAACAGAGCTTTGCTCTAACGGATAATTGCTTTTTGTGAGAGGAACTCCTTCCCCCTTCAATACACAGATGTCACTTATCAATTAAATCAACCCGTCACATGACGTGGGTCGACAGAGAAGCATAGTACCTTTCCTCCAATATTAGCCTGATTTTCTGCATATATTAAGACAAATCACAAGTAACACAGGTCATGATTCATGTACCACTATGTAGTTTCAGATATTACGAACGTTTGTGGAGGAAAGACAATAATTGTAATTTATTAAGAACGAGTAACTATGATTACAACTTGAAAGACAAAAAAAAGTTATTCAATTTCCACAATCTTATTATCTTCAAGAATTCAGTGTGTAGTTTCACATACCTATTCCAACCTCCACCTCCAAAGCCACCAGGACCGCCAAAGCCACCATGTCCTCCATAGCCTCCAGGACTTCCAAATCCTCCTGGATAATTGTTTCTGTAATCATGATAACAATAATTATGTATTTTTTCCGAAATTGGTGTTGTGAACTACACTTATACAATTTTTATGTAACCATCCGATTTTACTTTTGGTTTCACAAAATTATCAGGAGTGAAACAAAATTCTATATTAATGGGAAAATTTCTGAAAAAAGTTTTATGCAAAATTTTAAAGTGAGTTTTCATCTAACCCCTGCGTTTAAATGAAACGGAAATGTCAAAGTTCCAATGTCGTGCCGGCAGATGTTACATGATATCGACCGTATCAAGCAGTGCTGCAGATCAAGCGACATCTAGCAACACGACCGAGAAAGACGCGAAAAGCCGTGCTATATTCCATCGTGAAGACAGGCACTCACGCGCCGTGTTATAAAAACGGAAGCATAAAATTTCGTGGTATGTTGAGCATTTTATCGGTCACCATAGAATCTCACGAAAATTTATTTTACTGCACTAGTAAACAAATGCATTCTGTTGCTGCGGCACGTTAGCACGATATTATGGTATACCATACACATATATGTTGCGTGCGATATATCTATTTAAACAATATATGTATACCGTGGCTTGAGAAATATTGATGCAAATAATTCTCCTGAACCTAAAGACATCTAAAGAAATGACGTTGGGAGAGGACATTGGCGCGTCGATTTGGTGGCAACACCTTCACATAGTCAGCAAATATGATTCCCGGAGAAGAGTTTCATTTGGTGGAATGCCAGGAAAATGAGATATATTCACATAATATACATTTTTAAATTTGCACTATAAATAATATTAGAATTAACAATAATTACCTCAATACTAATATGATTTACTTTTATTCTGAATTGTTTGAATGTAATTTGTTTTGTACATCGTCATGTTTTTTTCTTAATAAACATTTGACTTGCGTTGGTTGCTTATTTACGTTGCTAAGGATGTTAAAAACCCGTGTGGTGTCGGGGGTTTTAGTAGAATAGCACCACGGGACCTCCCCCTGTTGTAGAAGGCGACTAATCGGAGCAGCTGTCCGCTGTCCCTCCCCTGAACATCCTGTCATCCCCACTAACTTCGTGTGTCATTGCTTCCACTTACTTGTGGCACACTTCTGTTTTCTATCCTGTAGGCTAATCTTCGTATCAGCCAACTCTTGTGTTTCCGACCCCGACGCTATTAGGTTGCGAGGGCTAGGGAGTCATTTCTATCTTACTCTTCTATTCTAACCATATTCTTCACTGTCCCCCCCTTATCTTCTTCCATTTCTTTGTAGCTGGCGGTAGGTGAAAAACGCGGGGGAGTAAACCCTGTACAAAATCCCGGTCCTCCAGGTTGGGGGTTGGACGATGGGCTAACAACCCTTCTCCAGAAAAAAAATACTGTTCAGAAACTCGAAGAAAAATGCCGGACTTTTTTTGGAAGACGACATATTAAACGGAAAAAGGATATGATTCTGGGAACTTGGAATGTGAGGAGCTTGTTTATTTTCTGTAAAGAACCCGAAGGAAGAAGAAAGAAAGGAAGACCCCGTTTAAGATGGCTGGATGATGTGGAGATGGATCTGAGAGTGATGGGAGTGAGGGGGTGGAGAAGAAAGGCAAAAGAGAGAAGTGAATGGGCATTGATCGTTCGAGACGCCAAGGCTAAACTTAAAGGGCCGTAGTGCGACAGAAGAAGAAGGATGTTAAAACCTGTTGCTGAGAGTTTTAAATGTCTTGACATACAGTGCACGTAACAAATCAATAGGGTTGCGTGTTAACAGGGATTAAAGGCGCATGTGAGCGACAAAAATATTAACAACAAAATTAATAAAACGTACGTGTTCCAAGATGATCCACCAAAGCCACCTGGATAACTTCCTCCAACTCCTAAACCATTACCACTGTAAGAAAAGCAGAGAAACAGTCCGTAAACATGTGATCAAATGCATACATTTATGTTATATTGCACTAGAAACCTGAGTTAACTAATTTTCAGAAGAATTTCGGAATTCACAATCATTCGAAGTAAAATTGCTAAATACACTCACCCATTTGGATAATGTTGTCCTGGAATTTGTTGTGAAGGATAATGCTGATTAGGATACTGATGACCAGGTTGATTTGGATAACTTCCCAAGTTTGAACCGTGGGTGGGTACACCACTATAAAATATGAGATAAAAGATTAGCTTCTTGTTTAAATATATAACAGAATACTCTGTAGCTCAAGTCCAAACTACAAGCTATATGATTTTTCGTTTCACTTGAAAAAAAATTAGAAAGTAACCACAAAAATCATTCTTTAATTTAACAAAAATCAAAATTGAGATCAAATGTCTTTGTTCAAATGTTCAACAAATAGAGACATTTCTGAAAAAAAATGTCGAAATTCGATTTATTCAAATGCTTGAGAAATAATATTTAGTTGAAAAGACACCTTAAAATTTGGAATAAGAGCTTTCTATTACATCAAATTCAAGATGAAATCAGAATGCAAAAACAGTACAAAATAGAACAAAGTCTTACCTGCCAGGAAGATGATTGCCTCCGGGAACATTCCATCCGTAGTTAGGAGGTCCACTTTGTGAACTGAAACAGGCGTATTGAGTTTTTAAAAGTTTGATTAGATCTTTCTAGAGAACTTTTTATTAACAATAGTCAACCACAATCATCACTTCATGAGACCAGATCCGATAGACTCTCGAGAACAGTGTGTCGTTATGGATTGAGCTTCCTACACCTATAACAATGGTACAATCAGTTCTGATAGGCCTTACAACTATAGGATTCACATATGCTTTAGGGACACTGCTGAGGTTTAAAGGCTTCCTTGGGTTGACCTTCGTGGAGAACGATGGAGCTTTTTATTGTCAATTGTGCCCAAGGGAGCAGTAGACACCGCAGGTGGTTCTGGTAGGTCACTTAGGTGTCGATAATGGCAGCTCTACAGGCAAGAACGTAAAAATTGGAAATTTTTGGCAAAACTTGGCAAATATCCTGAGGGCTTCTTGTAAAAGTTGCGTTTAAAGTTCGCAGGTCCACGAGTTCAGCCATATCCATTGAGGAATATACGTTTCGGCGAAAATCCTGTGCACGTTTTATTCGTTAACTGTTGTTCACTGGTGTTTTAAAATAATGTTAACAACTTTTAACTCAAACAGTAAAATTTTGCAATTATATTTCAATAGTTATTTATATAATAATAAGCTATATTCAATTTATATTATTTTAATTTTTTTATATAAATAAAATATATTTTAATTAATTTTTTTTTCTTTTAAAATGAGTAAAATCTAAATTTGTGAATTTGTGCATTCCGCGTCCGGGGAGGGGTCAAGTCCCCTTCCCCCATGTGCGCTTCTGCAACAATATTGTAGTGAGTGAAGTTATGACTGGAATTGCTTAATTCAAAGATTTCCTAGAAAAATCCTGACTAGGATTGATCAGTTTCAGTACATGAAAATACATTGACAAGAATTGCAAAAGTGTCTCATTTCTGAAGTCGCAGAAATATTTTGAAACAAAAAATGCTTAAGTCTTTGGTTTAATTTTTCTTCTAACAATATGTGCTGTTACTCACCTGCCAGGCGCTCTATTACCTCCAGGAACATTCCATCCATAAGAGGGAGCACCATTTGATGAACTGCAACACAGGAAACATTGTTACAATCTAAATTAAATAATTAAATAAAATTCATTAATTTACGCACAAGTTCTTGAAGATAAACACGCTAAAAGTAATCACACAGACTCTAAACTGTAGTTTCTAGACATTATTTTCATTGGCATGAATCTCTTTATGGAAAGAATAATTATTTAATACTTATTAATCAGCATTAATGTCAATGTTTGTCATTGTCAGAAATAAATGTAATAATTTTACATTTATTTTACTTAAATGGCTGAACGTTGTATTTGCAGTGTGTAGAGTTGGAAATGATTGACACCATCAGACATTGACGTCAAACTGAAATCAGCCCAAGGATGTGATGATTCAGACACGGAAGACTACTCCAAAGAGGAAATGTGTGAGAATCATCAATGAGTGATTCACACCCGCGCCACCAAGTCAATGAGTTATTAGAATTTTCATCCAAGTATTTAGAAAATATCCCCGAAGAAAATTAAGAGGTTGTGGGTTCATGTGCCCCTGAAAACGTTTTGTTATCTGATTACTATCATTAAGGAAACTGATTATAGGATCTGGGAGCTAAAGCTCGATGTAAAAGAGCGACTCAACAACTGCAAGTAAAATGCTAAGTCACAATTCGTGTCAATCACAAACCACATTGTTAATGAATGTGCAACGACTAGCCGTCGCAACGTCAATCGGAAAAGAAACTTTTGCAATTTGTTTTTTCGTCACGAGTACTATAAAACAAAATCTGAAGCTCGTTTGCTAATGCAAACATTTTTTATTAAACGGGAGAAAACATTCTATTTCTTGTTATTGCTACAAAAACATCTTTAATATCTTTATTCAAATTCAATTGACAATCAAGAAAGAGAGAGAGAGAGAGGGAGAGAGAGCTTGGACTCTAGAGCTCAAGATAACGTACTCTCTCCCCATGTCACACTTTTTATTGTTTTGGGCATTAAATAAATATAAATAAAATATATGTCATTGGACATTGTAATATAGAATTAACTGAAGCGTTCTCAATGTAGACTTGATGACGATTGTTGATGGCGTTGTTATTGTTTGGTCTCTCAGGAAAGCATTGATGTCTTAAAAGTGATATTTCAATTACATAGTTATAAGATATCGCGAAATACCTTTCCCTTTTCCAAATGAAACAAACAAATTATAGTGTTGATTTCACAGGGGTGAGTTCTTGCAATAGAGAAACACAATTGGTGACGATTCACTTGCAGTACAATATCTAGAATATACTAGGCCCTAAATATATTTTCTACCAATTTCTACTAATACAGAAGCAAGTCACTTGTGAATTACAATTTTAGTATAATCAGAGCAGCGGTACGGAAAATCTAGACTCTAGAAGCTGACATACATATATGAATTTTTTTGGGTTATATACCGTCTAGGAAGACCATTCCCCACTACTCATTTCAGAAATCAATCCTCTTTATAGATTCTATTGAAATTAATTTTCTTTACTATTTTACTGAACTTTTTGCGAAGAGGAATCCCAAACCTTAAACTGCTTCCTTATTACTGCCCACTTCCTGCAGTCTACTGAGAATAATCTTAACTTACCCGCCAATGTGGTTGTTGCCGGGCACATTCCATCCAGGACTTGGAGCTCCATTTGGTGAACTACTAAAAAAAGTAAAATAAATATATAGTTTGAGTTACCGAGTTACACAAAATTCTGACAACAGAATATTTAGAAGTAGTAATTGAATAATATAGGAACAATATTTATCCAATTTTTTTATCACAGCCTGTACGCGCGCGCGCATAATTATGATAAGCCATAAATATAATGCTGATGAATTGCCTCTTTCTATTGCAGCATTACAAAACTTTCTCAAGTAGACTTGCTACAACTGCACACACTTTTTCGCCTTATTTTAACTTTTGCCATTTTCCGAAGTTCAAAGTGTCCAACAAAAACGAGACCTGTGACATTTTTAGGCGTCCTTTGTTCTATCAGAGAAAAACAAAGAAAACCATTTTTTGTGCATATTTTTTTATAAATTGCCTTTATTTTAAGCACAATTACGTGCCTTTGTACATGAGCCTATTAAAAGATCCAATTTTGTTTTCTTGTATACGTACGGAGTAATCTACGTAGAAGTACAGAGAAAATTCTGCGGAACATCGATTTCAAGAATTGCAATGGAAATACACGTTTTGGGGTCCCCTGTTAACGAAAGAGAGATTTTTATAAGGCCCGTCTGTCCGTCAACGCTTACATCTGTCTGGACTGAACCATCATGGGGAAATTATCTAATTTTTTAATAAATATTCAAAAAGTTGTATGAAAAGTACTTATTCAATGAATTTTACAATTTTAAATAAAATATAAAGTCTTTACTTTGTGAGCAGATATAATAGTTAGCTCCGATATTCCAACCGTCTGTTTTAAAAGTTCGAGGAAATTACCGAAGATCCGCGTAATTTTGAGAGTTATATAAACAGAATCCACTGCAGTACTCCATTTTTTCATGAAATGATGATACAGTAAAAACTTTGTTTTAGTATGTCATTGTAAATTCGAGAAACATTAATAAAAACACGAAAAGGAAACAAATTGCGTAAAAATGACGTAAAAAGTAAAAAAAGAAGACAGAATTGAAAAAGGGCAAACATTCATTTACAAGTGAGCTACGTTTACAACGCATCAATGAAAAGACGTCATCAGAATCTGAGCCCTGCTAATAGCTATCGCGGGCTACACTAAATGACACTGCGGGCCACCATTTGAAAGGAAGTAATTTTCAGCACAAAGGAACTAGATTCATCCCTTTTTCGGCCACCAGAGCTGAACAATACGAGGTTTTGTTCTCAAACAATACCGCCGTTTTTTGGCGCAGCTTTCTAATACTTTTTAAGTGGTATGCGAGAAAATAAAAAGTTGCAGTAATTTTTCAGAAATTTTTGAAAATGTCACAGCGTATTTCATGTAAAGTTCCCGCTAAATTAGAATCTCATAATAAATTATCCTAGAATGACAGATCTAGATAATATTCGTGACGCGATTACCACGTTTGATCTCAAAAACTTATAATTTGACCGAGGCATGCGTGATATTTTAAACATATTAATACCTCATATTATGCAGAACTATCTTACCTGCCAGGTGCGTGGTTGCTGCTAGGCACATTCCATCCTACATTTGGTGCTCCGTTCGGTGAACTGCGGTCGTAAAAATGAAATGTTTTGATCAATAACAAATAGTTCCTTCTCTTCAATTTTCTAACAACGGAGGCAGAAGTGCATTCAGCTTACCTGCCAGGAGCATGATTGGTATTTGGCACATTCCACCCAGCGCTCGGAGCTCCTTGTGATTGGCTGCGGAAAAAGTATAATTGGCAACAGAATAGTAAGTTATTTCAAAAAAAAAAAAAGAAAAAAGAAAAAAGGGCTTTCCTCACGAGCGAGACTTTGCCGATTTGATAAAGCATCTTTACCGTCACACACAATATTCGATTTTAGATTCGTTTTATTACAAAGCAAAATTTACTAGAACGTAAAATACGTAATAATTTAATAGTTACGTAAAATTGAATAGTTTACGGCCCACTGCACCGAGCGGCCGCGGGAGTGAAAACAACCTTTATCATTCGCAGGCGATAAAGAGTTACTTTATAAAAAGACTTTACAATTGAGGAGTCTTAACCCTCTGAATCGAATAAATGAAATAATAATCCGCATATAGATTGATTACTTACCCGATTGGATTGTGAGGAGTGTGGGGAATATTTCCTCCTGTGTTGGGGCTACCAGGCCTAAAAATAAATAAATGTTTTTTAAAATATTTATTTAATTCAATTGCACTAACTAAATTGTAATGATTTAATTGATAATCAGAATAAGGTTCAGAGTATCGTGAATTCAAATCCATGTTTCGCTATAAAGTTCATCAATTTTTGCACAAGAAATTCCTTACAATATTTGTGAGGTTTTAGCAGTCTAACATATATACACACACAGTGTCGAAGACACTGACCATGTTTAGCACGCAGAGCTTGGTAGAAGTTAGTAACATCGCTTTTCTGTCGAGTCAGCAACAACACAAAAGAACAATTTCATTCAAATCCCATCAAGTCGGACTGCAGTGTATGCAATAGACAGACAAGATAGACAACACATTACAATTAGAAATTGTAAACTTTTTTCTTGCAGGTGCCCTGCGGATGGACCGTGATATTTAGTGGTGGGGTGGAGTGGGAGTAGACGCTCGGTTTTGGCTGCTGAAAAAGGGTACGTTATTCTAGAGGGGTCGTATGGCGACAAAAAGAGAAAGAGAAAGAGGAAGAGAGAGAGAGAGAGAGAGAGAGAGAGAGAGAGAGAGAGAGAGAGAGAGAGAGAGAGAGAGAGAGAGAGAGAGAGAGAGAGAGAGAAAGAGAAAGAGAAAGAGAAAGAGAGAAAGAGGAAGAGAGAGAGAGAGAGAAAGAGGAAGAGGAAGAGAAAGAGAGAAAGAGGAAGAGAGAGAGAGAGAAAAGGAAGAAAGAGAGAGAGAGAGAGAGAGAAAGGAAGAAAGAGAGAGAGAGAGAGAGAGAGAAAGGAATAAAGAGAGAGAGAGAGAGAAAAAGGAAGAAAGAGAGAGAGAGAGAGAGAGAAAGGGGAAGAGACAGAGTCGTGTTGAGTGAGTGAGTTAATGAATAAATGAATGAATGAAACCGTGAGTGTTAATGAATTGTTTCGAGCTCGTCAACTACTAAAGTCATTAGTTTCGTTGGTGTATGGCATGTCATATGGCTAAAGGAGGTGGTTTTTCTCTCGCGCTGGTATGCGAGATCTGGACTGACCAGCACAATGGCATGAGGGGTATGACATGATGGCCGATGCCACCTATAAGCCTTTGACACGAGTGGTGTAGTGTCACTGTCAGTGTTTGTGTAAGGAAGGCGAGGGGACTAGGATGAGAAACGAATGTTCTCGGACGGTCGACATCGGTGTTCGCGCGAACTTTCCTTTCTCATCCTTGATCCCTCATCTGTTTGTTAGAATATCTGTCAGTTTGTTAGGATACTGCGATCCGTTTGTTAGGACACAGCCGGCACAAAATCTAAGCTCCCAACCGATCACTCGGTATGTGTGATAGAGTAGTACAAAGAAGTATAAGTGCAAGTAAGGGGTGAGGAAAGGACAAGGCAGATGAAGGAAAGATCGCGCGCCGTTCGTGCCACGTTTGTTAGGGAACTGCACCAGCATTCACGATCAGAGCAGCTGTGATCGGAGAAACCACTGAAAAGTCCCAATTGAAGTAGAAGGCCGCCAGAATTCTCCTCCAGACAGCGGCTCAATTCGACCTTCCTATCTGGCTAGTATCGAAAATCCTACCACTGTCAGGTCTCGAACTACGACCTCCCGGCTAGAGGAACTGCAGTGAGATCAGTTGATGCCACGAGCCACCTCTCCCGGTTTGGGACATTTGAGAACGTTCAGTTAAGTTGCATTCACTGCCGCTATGGTCGCGCGTTGAAGGCAAAGCGCGGTGGGTTAGGAGTGACATTAGTTGGTCTAGAATATCTTGACGAATATGATCAACATTACATCGATGTCGCATTTGAAGAATGAACAATTTTCTTGACGTTTTTACTGTCGGTCCCTTATCAAATCCACAATCTCGATCATTGTTCATCGATCTTTTTGAACAGATCGATCGTTTTGTATTTAAAGTAATAGTCAATATGTTAAGTAATATTTAATACATCCTAAACAAATCAGGTTTATTTTTGAATTGAATAATTAGCTAAATAGGTTTCACAGACTTTTTTCATAGATTGTGGTTGCATCTATATGACGTCTAGACATAGTCTTGCGAAAAAAAAAAAAAAACTACTTCAAAGACGTAATTAAAGTCCATTTATACATATCGATAATGTAGGTTATTATAATTTTATGAACAAAATGGAGATAATACTAATCATAACTGCCAAAATATATAGTTCCACATCTACATACAGTGTGATATGTGTAGTTAAGAAATAGAATAAGTTTACCGGACACAATTTGAGTTTAATGACAAAATGAAATGTTGGAATGGTAAAATGGGATGAATTTAATAATAATAATAATAATAGAACATTTTAGAAAGTGTGAAACAAAGGAATACTTACGGACTCCATCCTATATGACTACTGCCTCCAGTCTGATAACCGCTACTACCACTTCCACCTCGGGATCCACTGATGAAAAAGAAACAAGCATAATAATAATAATAATAATAATAATAATAATAATAATAATAATAATAATAATAATAATAATAATAAGTTATACATTTTGTGTAACTGTTCAAAGAATTCAATGATCTATCCGGGAATCGAACCCGGTTCTCTCTATGCCCATTTGCTCTAACCACTTCAGCAACTGAGACAGTCAAAGTTTCGAAGAGCCTTTAGGGGTTAAGAGCTCCTGTGACGGCGACACTACATTTCACCACGTGAGATTTAAAGTACCTAAAATGAGTTTTTGAAGTTTTTTCAGACATTTGTGGAGGTGATATTTGCAGAGGTTCAATCTCTCTCAACAAAATGAATCGATTGGAAATATTTTTAGAGTAGATTTATGGAGATTCAGAATACTTTGAAAGAATTCTAGAAAAAATATTTCGGAGATTTTCACGACACCTGTAGTGGTGAAACGTTGTGAAATACTATACAGCCTTTCTGGCATAACATAAATCGTTACAACTTCATCAGATTTATTAAATGAACCTAATTTTGAAATGAAACAAGAAGTATTTCTATGGTTTCTTTTTCTTACTCTACGCCAAATGGTGGACGGGGAAGACGGGTATTATGTTTAAAGTTTTTTGACTACGAACTTGCAGGCTCAAATGAACCTTTTTAAAATGAAAATAGTCTCCGGAGGAGCTCCCAGAGAAGGCGAGATTTCCCTCATCCCCCATCGGATTCACTTCTGAGTAATATTTATTCTTTAATTATTTATTGAAAACACGAATCGCTGAGTAGTCAGTATTGAATAAAGCAACGGAAATCAAAATCTGCTGTCGGAAATCAAAAACACACCAGCAGGCGAGCTAAATGGCAGGGAATCCTTTATATGATAGAAATATTGCCCAGACACATTGGCGGAAATTATTCTGTAATTGATGTCATCATTTTTAAGTATACAATTCTTCAGAAACATTATTTCATACCAATTGCACCTTCAACATTATGGATGGTGATACACGTGGAGTACGTATTTCATAACCAGTTTTTTAGACTATTTTCCGCTACTGCCCGAGACCTTCCTACATCCTCTGCTCGGAGAGGAAGCAGCACACAACTTCCATGCAGGGTACATTGTAAAAATAACAGAAAACATTGTAACACAGAAAATCCTGTAAAAAGGTATTAAATTGTTCGAGAAATCTTGTGCAAAGGACAGTGTATCACATATTTTTATCTAATGAAATATTTGTTTAAATTGTCTTTCAATGTTCTTAGGGGCAAACATGACTTTTTTTAATTTATCACCAAAAAATAGTACACAATATGATGTATGGGGGAGAAGTAAAATTATCGTAGGTTTGTTGACAGCTAGCATCAGAAAACAAATGATCCGATCTTGAGATTTAGAATTGTCATAGGATATTGTAGGTAGTCGCAGGTATAGTGACTGTCATACTAATGCGATATTAGCGTAGCAAATTGTAACGAATAATAATAATAACAAAGGAAAATAGAAAAGAAAATATTTACAACAAGTCGCCCATTTGCTGAAACAATGGGGCTGTTCAAAATGTTGTAATATTGAGTTAGTGGTGGGAAGAGATAGTTTTCACAGCCATTTTTCATCAGCGATAGCTATCGCATTGCTATTACATTGCATCTTAAGTATGGTTTGATATTCTTATATTGACAGGAACAAAGTGATTCGATTATGTGACGTTTCGATTCAATTCACGACTTTCAAGCGTATCTCCTGTCAACAAACTTTTTTGACTTCCTACTGTCGCCTTACATAACCGAACGTTCAAAACGAATATCATTTTTGCAGTCGACACATAGCTTTATTGCGTGGCTTATATTAATTTCAGAGTCAGTTTTAAGATGGGGATGGTTGAACTTGGGTTACTATGAAAGAAAATGTCTGGCCACTATTTTCTAAAAGGAATATTTTAATCAAAATGGTAAGGTGCGATTTCATTATTTCAGGAGCAGCAAACTTGATATTATATCGCAAAACTCATGTCTTGATATTTGTATCTAGGGCAATACATACACTTGCCGATCAAATGACCAGATACTTTACAATATTCAATACTTCCCATGCCCCTTGTTCCTTGCATCTCGGTGCATTGCGATGCACTGTCCAAGCTCGGTGTTCGGTACCTTGCTCACCTTGAAGAGTAAACATCGTCATGTTGCTCTTTTATAATGGTCACTTCTAAGAACTTCACGTCACTTACGATTTTAGCTCATCTTTGCTCAGTTCCTGCAGAAACAATACGTACGTAAAACGTTCTCTAAGATGGATATGTTTTATTATAATTCTTCAAAATATTTTTCAAATAGATCCGCTTTTTAAATTTCTGTATCATTCTTTCTATGACTACTTTAATCATTCCCGCTTGGTGCGTGTTGTGTGAAGAACTGACGTTGTTTAGTCCTGAACCCTTTCCTGCTTCAGTAAATGTGCCTATGAAATTAGTAGTGTTAAAGATTTAAAAAAAAAATTTTTTTTCGAAACGACACGTCAGGAAAGATGTTTAAAAATAAAGCCAACCTTTTCGTCGCGTTGAGGGAAATCGAATGAGCCATTGATCTCCTCCGAAGATGCCGCAAATCACCCACAACTCTTTAGTTGTTTAAATAAGAGAAATTTCTTATACTATTCTGACTGGATTCGAAAAGGAAATTAGTTCCCAACCAAGAGATCAATATGAGTTAAATGACACCTCATTTGTTTCAATTGGTGAACCGAAAAGGGTCTGTCTGTGAGTGAGTGAGAGAAACTGATGCAAGTTACTCAATTACTACTACTCAAGGATTACGAATTTAATCTCTTTCGTAAAGTTTGACTAAAGATACCCAAAGTGGCTAAAATGCATTGCAGAATTTCTTCATACCTCTGAAATTGTTCCGGTGGATCCAAAAGGGGCGGAGGGCACGTGCACCCAAGACCCAGCCTCCTGTCAAAGGCGCCGTTACAATCCTCTCGTTAATTTGCAGATCTCGTTTCTCTGTCTGTGCCGGCGGGAAACGGTGGAGAAAAAGTTCTGCACGCAATGCTCTACTGAGTAACAGGGTCTTCGTTTCGAGGATGCGCAACGTTTCCACCAAATTGCAATTGATGAGTTTACGATGTTTCAGTAATAAAATTTTATTGAGAGGAGTTATGAAAAGTAACGTACCAACGTTTACTATTAATATATATATATATATATATATATATATATATATATATATATATATATATATATATACATAAATATCTCTGTGTGTGTGTGTGTAGAGAGAGAGACAGTTATTTATTAACTGTGTATGATGTACTATGACTAACCGATAAACAAACTGAAATCTGAATACAGATAGAAATGAGCGTTTTTGCCAAGAATATTATTATTCGCCAAGCGAATGCTCATAGTTTTGACAACTCTGCTCTGGCAACAATGCGTTGCTCGCTTCTGTATAATTTGCTGCGAATACTGTATCAGTATGTATTCCTGTTTGTTTTATTTGCCAAAGTAAGAAATGATTGCTGCTCCTGACTGTCGAAATGAATGCAGATATGCATCACAGACGTTTTGTTTGAACTGGACGTTTTCAATAAATACTTTAGGTGTTAGTAGCGCAGAAAATGCAATATTTCAATAATACGTGGCAGTTTCCAGTAACGCGAGAAAGTATGTGCTGTTGTAGCGCCACTAATTATTTCCTTTCCTTATTTTTGGTTAAAAACATTGTTCTATAACATATGCTCTCCGTAATAAATATGTATTTTAAGTTTATTTTACTGATTGGTAGTGGATTCAGTTGAACCCGATGGTGCCTTCACAATTTCCCGTTGCTATGGTTGCCAGATGTCCAGTTTTCGACCGGAAAGTCCGGTTTTCTTCACGTCTGTCCGGTCAAGAGAATCTTGGTAAACCGGACAAATCACTATTCGATTTTTCAATAAAATTAGTGTAATATCTACCTAACATAGCCAGATATCAACTCAAAATTTCTGGCTTTACGCCAGTCAACAACTAAGACAATAAGCACCACTCCACTTTCGCAGGCCACCGTCGCGCAAGAGCCAATGTCAATCGGTGAAACTTTTTCCATTTTCAGTAATGTTTAGGAGATACAAAATAAACTGTTGTTCGATTTTTCATTCGAACACTTTTGACAATCCCACCTGAAGCTTGTTCCTATCTCCGGTCTTATAAGTCACCTGAAGGGCTTGTCACGGCCAGGGATATTTAATCCTTCTGTTCCCGCAAATCTCGAGTTCCGAAGAGTGAGAATGTCTGGACATGCGCGCCACCGGCTTTCGTGCACACAATCACACAGTCAACAAAAGCGATTGCTGCCCGTCCACAACCGGCACTACGCGTCACTCAAACTGCGAAACCGAATTGCCCACCGCGAAAACTACCGAATTGTATGGCCAGTTGTCATGCCAATACTACTACATTTTACCCCCCACACGATTTTAAATTTTTGTTGATTTAAGTGGCATTCCATTTCAGAAATCTTTTATGGTACCACATTCTTAACACAAGTAACAATATGCAAAATCAACAAACCAAGTTTCTATCTTGTTTCAGTTGTTCAAACATTACGATAGGAACGCAAGGAAAAATGTTGTAGCGGTTACTAGATGATTTTGGTGGAACTTCATTTCACACGAGCTGCCATCATGCACGAGCAACTTCATATAAATATTATTTTCTCCATTCACAAACGTAAGGTACACAATAAGAAGCATACAATTAGGTTTCGATGCAAATGTTAAGTTTCCAAAACAAAATAGATGGCACAACAAATTGTAAATAGTTAATTGATAGAAAATTGAAAAGTTCTACGTCATTTTGCTTGAATATGATTTAGAGAGAGAGACAAAGAAATGTGTCAGTCATTATGATGGTTGCTGCAGAATTGCAACAATATTAACTTATATTTTTTCAAACATAAAACGTTGATAATTGTGATCTTCGATGATATATTGGGTTGTTATCTAATTAGCTCTTATTTTATGTTGAGTTAGAATTGGTGAGTGAATTTTACCAACGAAGAAAAAATTGAAAACTGGAGATTAAAACATTGTAAATGAAACAAATTGAAGACTAATGGTACGCCTGCTATTGTTTCACTGAATGAAATTATTTACAAAGAGTTATGAATAAATATTCAAGTATTGAGGTAATCCGAGAGTTAATTTATTTTGTTTCAAATTTTTATCCCTTTGACCATTCATCATCGAAATCTGATTTTTTACAAAACTTGAAAGCCATTTTCGCGAATATTGGTTTGAGTAAATATAAATAATGTCTCGAGTTCTACTTTGAATTTTTGGTTTGTGAGGGTGGTGTCGTCGTTCGCCGAATCCCTAACTACCCTCCGCTAGGTCAATAATGTTACGCAATTCCCCGCGGACTGCTAGGCGGGTGATCGTCAGGGAAACTCCGAAATCCAACGTTGCTGAGTCCCTGGCCCAAGGAATAAAAAACACTGACTGCGACATGACGAGACTTGACAAAAAGTTAAAGGAGAATTCCTCCAAGTGCTCAATGCTCAGCAAGGGTTTGGAGACGAGTTGTATCGACGAAGTCGCAATAATTATAAAAGAAAAGATGTTACCTGCTGCTGTCGTGGCTTGGGCTTCCGCTGTGGCTGGAGCCTCCGGTGTGGCTGGAGCCTCCGGTGTGGCTGGAGCCTCCGGTGTGGCTGGAGCCCCCAGTGTGGCTGGAGCCACCTCCGCGACTGCCTCCCCCACCGCGGCTGCCACCGCCACCACGACTTCTGCCGCCGCCACCGCTCCTGCGCCCGTCCACCACCAGAGGCGCTGATAGCAGCGACAACAGCAGCACTGGAAAACGTGGGAAACATTTATGAAAAAAGCAAGGAGGTGGTTGGAATATTATAAATTGCTCAATTGTTTAAATAGTGATTTCGGACGCACTAACTGCCGAGGTCGTTAGTCCTCTAAGAGTAGGGCACGACTTTATCGCGAGAGCGGTGGTGATTCCCCCCCTCCCCCGCTGTTCGGCGAGATCCACCTACACGTTGGCTAGCGAAGTTTTCCCCAAGCAGGTACCTCCCACCAGTAGGGCACCGCCTCGGCCGGGACGAGCCCTAAGCTCCCGGGACGAGCCCTAAGCTACCCTGTGTGTGGTAATGTAGTGCGTGTGTGTGTAAGGGACGCGGATACGGGAAGGAAGGGGAAAGAAAGATCACGCGCGAAAAGAAACATCAATCGGCGGTCTGTGGCCCATTTGTTAGGGTACTGCTCCGGCATTCGCCGGGCGTTGATCGGAGAAATCACGGAAAACTATCAATGAGAGCAGACGGCAGCTAGAATTCTCCCCCCAGGCTGCGTTTGAATTCGACTTATGTCGAAAGTCCTGTCATCGTCGGGACTCAAACTCGAGGATCTCCCAGTCAGAGGCACTGCAATGACATCAATTGATGTCACTGGGTGTGTGAAAATCACGCTATATCTTCAGGAGTGAAAAAATATCAAAATTGTATAGTTAACTTCTTTCTAGGAGAGGGACATTATGAAACAGAATTTAATATCGAGTTTACTCACAGTAGTGTAAGAATTGAGTGACCGAATATAGTGGCGATAATAATAATAATAATAATAATAATAATAATAATAATAATAATAATAATAATAATAATAATAATGGTAGATTCACGCAATAAAATTCCACGAAACATTCCTAATATAAAATTGTAGCCGAAGTTTGTGAAAGTATTCATATCACTTCGATGTTACGCTAAACATCATCATCTAACCCGTATCCCAGCAAGCTGGGGTCGGCTTTTTCGCATCGCTTACAGCGATAATTATTATTTTACTGTGATTTTTGCAACCGGCTGTCAGCCTGACGTTAACCCTTACCTGGAGGACCAAACTTCATGACTTCACGTAGTTAACGAAATCTGCTTAGCAGCGCCGATTTTGCGGTCGGGGCCTTTTCAGTAGAACTATCTCAGCATTCGCCTAGATAACTAAGGGAAACCACGAAAAACACCAGTCATGATGGCCGGCGCGGGGATCGAGCCTAGGCCTCTCGATTGCGAAGTTAGCGCACTATGCCCTAATCCACTGCTGTTATGCTAATCATAGGGACACTAAATACACAAACGACGAACTTCAGCCGTTTTAAATAATCCAGAGGAGGTATGACGTCAGTGCGTGTTGCAACTTGCGCGCAACCAGTGGGTAAACGTTTCGGCGCCTACTTTCCAGAATCAAAATGCTGCGTCTGGCAATGCGGACGCAGTACTTGCTTCTCCTTGTGCTTGTCGGTATAAAGAGCACAGCAACCAGCGGCTGCAACTACTTGATACAATCGCTTGACTCAACCTCAACAAATGTTAAAGAAGTTTCAAAATTGTCTTATTATGTACATTACGGCCTAAGAAACAAAATTACTTCAGGGACGCAGATATGTGCGTAGGACGCACCGCTTTACATTTATGCTTTTACATACTTTTAGTGAACTTCGGGGGGGGGGGGGGGGTAATTTTACTTCAAGAAGATCATTTCCAGGGGGTTTGTTTCGGTGCCCCTAATAAATTGTTCAAAACAGTCAATTTTCTTTACCGTCCTCTATACCCAAAGGATTTATAGTAAGTAAAAGCATAAATGCTTGATTCTGGTTACAAATTTAAATAATATAACCATCTTTTAAACATATCCAGTTTCTTTCATCGTTTTTGAAATGATATTTTATACTAAATTAAAAAAAACAAAAAAACTTTTCCGAGCATATTTTTTTACGATATTGTCGAAGGTTTAAGTCAAAATACCTTCATCTTTTATTCAATACGAAGTAAATTTTTTGATGCATCAGATATTAAATCTAACGCACCTCACTGAGTATTGTAGCAATAATAGATGATAAAAAGAAGGCAGTGAAATTCATCCCAGCCTGAAGAACTGTCTCTCGGTCTAGAAGATACGCTGCACAAACCAGACTATTGTCAACACTGTTTCCCTTCGGTTAGCTAACTCAAATCTTTTTTCAAACACAACCACAAACTATCTGACCATAAAAAAATTCGATGCAACCAATACGAATTGATATTCATCGCTGAACGAAATAAAAGTGCGGAAGGCGAAGTCAATATGACCTATACTAGTATTGCCAACCTATGAAAATGAAAAATCATACGAGATACTAAATGTAATGTTGAATGTCGATTTTCTAGAGCAACACAACAAGAAACAATAAATGGTTGAGTATTCGACTAGTGATTGACGGTCAACATTTAGACATATTGAGCCAGCAGTTGAGGTTTTGCCTCAAAGGAAGTTCCTGACTTGCATTTTAATCTCTCTAGAACTGCATCACTGCGCGATATGCGCAGAATTGTCAAATGGAAAATTAACAAAGGGAAGACAGTTCAGGAACTGCCTACCTTGAGGCACGCTTTGGTTTCTCTCTTTCTTCCTGGCAGGCCGGTCGTTGACTCACTGGAGAAGATCTTCCTTCCACTTTCAAAGGTCTCAGCATTCGAAAGCTTTATGTTCTTAGAAGTATATTCTAAATTCTATACTTGCATTAAAACGAAGTGCTTTCAAGGTCGCACGCTGAAAAGTGATGGGGAGACTGTCATCTATTCGGGAGCTTAAATACCAACAATTTAGGTTGTAAACGAAGTTCGTGATTCGATGACAATGTCCTCCTCTCCTGCCAGCTCGAGTCCTTGAAAGGACTTCCGGTTTTAATCTGAGTATATTACTGTTTCCTTTACAGTTTTCTCCAATAGATAGACAATGTCTCGTGCAACGCGCACAGCTCTCTCCAACGAAACGAGTTGATTGAGAATGTTTGGCTCTAATGATTAAGGGTAGGATGAGTAACTACAGTTAGTATGGCTGGTCATTGTTTAAATATTTCCGCCTTTAGCACTCATTCATTACTCATGTGAAATACAGGATGATCCATTTCTTGTTGCTCATACAGAACCCTATGACAGAGTACACTAAGTTATTTATGTCAAGAAAATAGTGTGAACCCTATTGAAAATGTTGAAAAATTTTTTTTGTAATAGGTCATTTTTTTGCCTAAAGATAGCCCAAATATTACATTAAATATTGTTCCCTGTTGCTATTATTACCTATTTATCTAATGAATACGAAAGGAGAGAGAAAAACTATTCTTTAAGTGTTATTTAGGATACGTTATTATTACTCGTATACAGACAAAATTTCGCATTTTCACATCGTTAAACAGGGGCTCTACAAGTGTTCAAAATGACCTCCTCTTGCGTGGACGCAAGATAGGCATTTGTGCCACAGTCTCCGTGACGCGCACAACTCTGCTGGGTTATCCCTTATTTCTGCCGCCACGCTTTCAATGCGCCGAAGAAGGCTATCACTATCCACAACTTCGGTAGCATAAACATGGTCGTTCATTAATCTCGAGAATAAAAAGTGCAGCGGATTCAAATCGACCGAGACCGAGACAGCCATGCTGTTGAGCCTCCTCGTCCGATCCACCTATCTGGAAATTACATATCTTGGTATGCACGAACTCCGCGATAATTATGTAGGAGTGCGCCATCATGCTGGTACTTCACCTGTGCCCGCACATTCAACGGGATGTCCTCCAAACGCGTAGGGAGTACCCGCGTTATAAAATTCAGATACTGAATGCCTCTCAAACACTTGGGTAAGAAGTGAGGACCGACGATAAATTCATCCGCAATGCCAACCTACACAATTACAGAGAATCATTCTTGGTAAGTTATGCTGCGAGATACTTGTGAATTTTCCTGCGCCAAAACATAAATATTACGCACATTCATTGTTCCACTTCTTTTAAAACACACTTCATCTGTCCAAAGAACGGTTTCAGAAATTTCTGGTTTTCCTTGTATTTGCGCAGGAAATGCCTCAAGAATTCAGAACGAGGTTGTAAGCCTGTACTGTGCAAACGTTGTACCCATTGGAAATGGAAAGATCGTAATCTCTCGGCGTGAATTGTTCACTAGACGAAGGACTGGCCGGGAGCGGGAGCTCAGTGCATCAACTGATGTCACTGCAGCGCCTCTGACCGGGAGGTCCAAGATTCGAGTCCTGACAGCGGCAGGATTTTCGACACTAGCTTTTCAGATAGGTCGAATTCAGTCACTGTCTGGAGGAAAATTCTAGCGGCCGACTGCTCTGATCGGTAGTTTTCCGTGGTTTCTCCGATCAACACTAGGCGAATGCCGGAGCAGTACCCTACCAAACGGGCCACGGACCGCGCGCGATCTGTCCTTCCTCTTCCTTGTCCTATCCTCTCCCCTTACACACACACTTACACATGTACTACACTAACACATTCCGGGGGACCGGTCGGGAGCTTAGAGCTTGTCCCGGCTGGGGCGGTGTCCCGCTGTCGGAAAAGTCCTGGTTAGGACTTGCAATTCCAGAAACCCCACTAGTCGACGGTAGGTCGGCGCCCGATCTCGCCATCCGGCGGGGGGAAGATCACCGCCATTTCCCGCGAAAACAACATGCACTACACTAACGGGAATAATGACCAAAGCAGTTGACGCGCCCGGAACCACGAAAAGATCAATCAATCAATCAATCAAGCACATTCCGAGAGACCGGTCGGGAGCTTAGAGCTTGTCCAGGCGGTGACCCATTGGTGGGAGAGTCCTGGTTTGGGGGAAACCCCGCTATCCGACGGTAGATCGGCGCCGGATCTCGCCATCCAGCGGGGGAAGATAACCGCCATCTCCCGAGGAAAAACACGCACTACACTTATGGGACTCATGACCTAAGCTGTTGACGTGCCCGGATTCACTAACCAACCAACCAACCAACGAGGGACTGAGATGCTTTGACCTCGCGCGCGATTTGCCTTGCGCTCGCTTCTGGGACTTAGCAGATAGTATTAATAACCGAGTTTTCCAGAAAAGTGGCGAGCTCTAACGTGAGGTGAAGCCGCTCACTCATTTGACACAGCCCATGTTACACGTGCACAAGCACATAGTTAAAAGTTTAACATTCATTATTTACAAAATTAAACGACGAGTATCCAATATTGGAAAATTCGGTCTGTACATTACATATATGATATAGTTCCGGCGTATTAGCAACGAGGACTGAATCGTCATGTATAAAGCTATCTCATATAACCATTAAATTATTAAATGTTTCGATACCTGCTGAGTTTCAGCCTTCTCTACGTCTCTAAGTCGCAAGAAAAAACACCTGTTCTGATGACCTATTTGAATTAAATGATTATTACCTACTTGATTTATCGAAACCTACGTGTTATTATTTTATTAACATCTAAAGAATGTGTAAGTAATTAGTAAAATTGATTGTAATAATATGAGAAACTTAAATAGCACAGAACCCTAAACTTTTGATTTCTTAAAAGTTAGGTCGTACCACATTAAATGCAAATATATTAAATTTATGATACTTTTATTACAGAAATAAAACGTTTCGTTTCTATACATTTTTGCATAATAGAAAATTGATTGTCGAAGTTCAGTAAGATATATGGCAATTAATGTGTAGTCAAAAAATGAAAGAAAAGTTTACCATGTAAGTATACCCTTTGTATAGTTAAATATAGTCTCAATCTCTGCATTTTGTAGTTGCGTCGGTGAACATTCCAAGTGGAACTAACGACCAAAACACTGTTGCGGTAAATTCCGCTTGTCATTCAGGCATTGTTCAATGCTTCGGACCTCTCTTCACGATCATTCACCTAAATTACGAATTCAGAACTTCAAAAGCAAACGATACAATAGTGATTACTTGATACTAAAAAAAACTTTCTCAGAAAAAACTTGAGCCGGCATTATATATTTACAGTTATTATAGGGTTGCAAAATGATATTAGTATGGTTGTAATATTAGCTAATATGCAAAATATAAGACGTTTCTCCTGTCTAGACTCTCATTTGAAGGAGAAAAACGGGAAGTCTCATTTCTGGCTTTTCTACGAAGTCGACTTATTAACTTTGCACGTCCGTCATCTCATTAAACACATTCTGCGCCATTAAAGACGGTCGGGTCGGGCCACTTAAAATTGAAGTAAATAACGTCACTCATGTTTGTGTGGAAATGTGAGAGGCTAATGAAAAGAATGAAAAAAATTCATGCATTAACTACAATACCAATAGATTATACAACAAAAACATTCTGACTCCTTTCTGAGTAGTATTTCATGGTACAATGCTTAGTAATCGATTCATGAAGGAAATGAAAACGATGTACTAATAAAACAGATAAGTATTTAGTAAGTCAGTGTTATCAAATGTCGCTTCTACGTTTTTCACTTAGACGTGAATAAGATGTTAACGCAACGGCAATTAGTAAATTAATCCTCCCTTCCTTGGTCCACACGTAAATTCAACTTTACCGATATCTCCTATCGGAGGCCTGGGACATCAGTTTATGGAAGGGGCCCAATTTCACTATACCTTCAATCAAATTATTACAGCAATTAAATATTAAGGATTCAATTTTCATTTATCAGTAAAATCATTACCCTCTTTTTTCTCACTTTTAAAAATAAAAATTGCATATTTTGTCTTAAACATATCTTCAATGTTGAAGATATAATAAATATTAATAATTACTTTTGCGAAATCGGATTAAACATTTGATATATTTTCTAAACTTGCTGCTTAGCAGCGTTTATACACAGTATTGTCCTATCACTTTCTTCACGATAATAGAATGCGTAATACTAGATTGGTTCTTAGAGTAATCAACAATTTCTTTTCAATGAAACATTTTTTTATGTTGACACACATTTATGTTAATAAGGATATATTGAGAAATATTAAGTATGGTGAATGTTCTAATCCTACTTGTTTGATTTTTAGATATAAATAATTGATCTAAAAAACATTTTTTATTTGATTGGAATCTCCTGAGTGGTGGGTGACTAGGAACTACAGACGACGTAGTCCACATTCAAAACCCCGCTTTGTCCCTGAAATATGTTTACTTGTATTATTGACCCTTTCTCTAGTCAATATTTTACTAAAAGTTGTAGATCATGCATTACGCAAAATTGTTCCATATACATTTCAAAATCATATTTCTACATGATTGTGAGGTGGGACAATGGAATTTCTCTAACAAAATTTACCAGCTATTTTTTTCTCTTAACACGCTAAGCTAGCTTCAGTCCAAAAGAAGCAATGCTTTTCATTCACAGTTCTAGGAACCCACTAACGTCAGCCAGAATCTTAATCCATACTGTCAATTGTAGCCCTTAAGGTTGATCTGGAGTAGATCCTTATAACTATAATGTTATCCTTGTATCTTTGAGATAAACACCGACTTCTTTAATTGAAAGCCCGGCTTTAGGGATAGGGTATGCTCTCCCAACCTATCTTCCTAAACCGTGGTTAACCAAATATGTTCCAGCCCTTTTGAAGAGGTCATCGTGGCCAGCAGTCAGTATTTCTCTAAACGACGACAGCAAGTAAGTATTTTTGATAAATCTATATTCTTGGTTTTTAACCTTATTATTGTTATGTAATTATTCTCATTCTAGATAGTAAAGCAACAAATATTTTTTATTAGATTCTCTAAAAATGACGCCTTCAAAAATTCTGGCACATGTATCTCCTTGTCAGATGTACAAAGACAGTATTTATGAAGTTTTTTCATTACTGCACAGGATGGTATCTCAGAAACAAATTTTTACTCGAATTGCCCGAATGATGTAGCAAGAGTTCAACGAATGGTATGGATGGGGATAATGAGAAGAGGAAGACGGCGACAGCGTTGCGGACTTCAAGACTTGTACGCAGTATTTACACCTGCGGCATTGAACTTTTCCTTGTTCTGCTAGGTTCTGCCAGGTAAAATTCAGTGAGTGGAGATTTTGTAACCGTTCTTCAGACTTCATTATTTAGACCATTTTCCATTTAGACTTTATTATTACTAAAAGTTTTTTATAACGTAAAACAAATATGTTATTATTTGTTAGAATCTAGCCAGATATCTCATTAATATTTTTACACGAATTTGTACGTTTGCCATTATGTAATTTGTTGTTATTAAAATAATAAAATTAGGTTTACTTTTAGTTCTTTACAATATTTTCCACAAATACTATTGTAAAAATTGGAAATATTGTGAACTTTTCATCATGTATTATCTGTCATGATGACAATCTGTCGATGATAGCAATAACACCTTTTTTAGGATATAAATCGAGTGTTCAGGATTACGCTTGCATTTAACCCTGACAACATTACGTTACTCTCAAAGATTAGAGACACTGGATGCTCATAGACGTGCTTGCGATTCTGCATTCAGTAAATCTGTCCGACTTTATATTCTTTCGTATTTTGTCAAAGTTCGCAGCTGTCAAATTAGTTTGGAGAAAAAAAACAAAACGGCGCACGGGCAATTTCCACAAAGGGTCTTCGTTTTCCATCCTAAATGCTAGATTTCCTGACCTTGCTTTAAAATCGCACTTCTTAATTCTCGCGACAAACAACCATAAAAGGAAATAGTACATGAATACACTAAAATAAATAAAATAAAGAAACGAATGAGTCAGACCTAGTGCGTGTTGTGTACCCTGGCGGGCCTCTTCGCCCGCCACTTTCTGCCAACATGACACACAAAAAACTCACCTGCTGCCAGCGTCTTTGTGATACGCATGTTGACGCAACCTTCACGCGCACTAGTTTCTTTCAATATTCACTCCGCGCACTACACACACGGGTCGTTCACTCACTGGCACGCGCGCACACACACTCTCTCTCTCTCTTTAGAGCACTTCCCACCGCACCGCTGGTCACAGCTCGACTGCAGGGTCACGTGCTGGCCAGCCTCCGTCACGAAACGCTGCCGCCACCGCTACAGGTATCCGGTCGCAGCCGCGTCATACTCCACGGTCGGGAAGCACCGGCCACCGTAAGCAGAGGATTCTGCTTTGCGGTGCTCGCCCCTCCACAGCTGAAGAGCTAGTGAGTGGGGGGTCGGAAGCCTTGGAGCTGCCTTGGGGCGCCATTTTGGACTAGAAACCACGGCCGCGGCGTTGGGTGAAAGGTGTCAGACGCGAGTGCCAGAGGAGGACACAAAAGGAGAGAGATGGTGCGGCGAGGGGAGAGGGCGGTTACTAGTTAGCGCTTTCCTTCCCGCTTACGAAGAAATGTGGTGACAGCGACTTTGGCCTCGGTTGAATGAATTGACGTGCTAGGGACTGGCGGCGTTTGCGTAGGACTGATAAGAGTGACTAAACGTTAAGATGAACATTCTTTTCATTTCGCAGTAGTCAGTCGGAAAGTTCTTGGAACAACATTTTTAGTATCAATACTTAGACCTTTTAGAGTGCTAATATATCCATATTATAATACATTCAAGCCTAAAACCTATGGACGATATTGTACAAATCATTAAATTTATTTTAAAATAACTTTAAATTCCAGTAGGCTGTATCGTGGACGCAGCCCTAGACTAAGACGTGTCGTCAAACATACGAGTGCAGGAATCAAGATAAAACAAATAAATTTACATTTTTTGATGTATTACAAAACTTATATACTAAAGACCATGCTATAGTGTAATCGCGTAGTAGCGAGCATTCCACTTTTCTTCATATTATTTTCCGATGAGAGTGGGCTGGGTATTGAAGGGTAGCGAAGCTATCTTTTGTTTTGTTTTCGGGGAAGTGAAATTCTGACTACCTTAAGAGGCATTTGTTTAGTACTATATGACAATAAATATCCTGCCAAAACACAAGTGGAAAAAACAATTTTTTGAGAAAAGGAAGTTTCAATATTTTCAATTCAATTCTATATGTCTGCATGTGCTTTAGGTACTACGTTCTTACAGAAACGACATGCACTTCGTCAAAATTACGAAGTACAATGGTTTTTATGCTATAACTTTTGAATTAAAATTCAAGAATTTCTTGAAAGAAAAGATGTATTCTTTTGAAATGGGAACTCGGACGGTCAGGCTATGTAGAGGTTGAAGCAATCTGGGATTAACGTGCTGATTTATCAATTTAATTAATTTAATCGTAACTTATTATGATCATTTCTAGTTAGATTGGATTACGAGAAAACAGAAAAGATATTCAATATTTTAAAATTAAATCTGTCAATTCTGACATTCACTCTCTAACTGCAGCCATTTCATCCTTCCTGACGTCTTATTTGAACTTAAAGTGTGCAATCTGGATTTCCTTTCGATTATTGAAGGTAGAGTATTTAATCTTCTCATACTACCTTTCACTGTTTCAGGGAACATTTATTTTCGCAAAGTTCACGATCCATTAAGACAGAATACAGAGTACACCAAGAACAGTAAAATGCACCCCAGAACTCTTGTCACTGCAAAATGATGCTATGAGATGTGAAATATTGTCCTTTTCTAATATATCACGTGTCTCTTGCAACTGCTAATTAATATAATGCAATTTCGTACGTGCTTGGGCCATTCCCAGTTCATGCAAATAAATCCCGAATTAAATATTTTGCTTGAGGAAGACCCAAGATGAACAAGAATGGCGCTCCTGAATTAAGAATATTACAAAGAGGCCATGATACTAAAGAATGTGTGAAACGATTGATGAAGGTGACTCTCGACAAGAATTTTCTTGTATGGAATGATGCTGATTGGATTCTCATTAAATCAACCACTGAAAAATCAACCACCATCATCGGAAAACGGATTTTGTCAGATATAGCCTGTAAATTCGCCCGTTAGCCAGGCGATATGGAAAAAGAAGTGAGTAACAATAAACGGATGTTTTATTCTAATTTTGGCATTGGCCACAGAACGCTGGCTAAAGTAAAGTGATTGTCCGAGTGTGAGGCAACTTGTGTGTTTGCAAGAAGTGTTTTGCTTCGGAAGTTATGCGTATTATACACTCAACATTGCTCTGTGTAAATCACGAAGGCTGAATTACCGAGCCTCACCGGGATAGGTGGCTCAGGGCATCAACTGATGTCACTGCAGTGCCTCTAACCTAGGTTCTAGGTTCGAGTCCCGACGGTGACAGGATTTTCGAGACTAGCCAGATAGCTAGATCGAGTTCTGTCGCTGTCTGGAGGATAATTCTGGCGGTCGGCTGCTCTGATCGGTGGTTTTCCGTGTTTTTGTTTTCGTTCAACACCAGGAGAATGACGGAGAAATACTCTAACAAACGGGCCATGGACCGCGCGCGATCTTTCCTTCCTCTTCCTTGTACTATTGCTTGTCACCCCTTATTTACATACACTTACACTAAGATGCACTACACTACAACACGGGAGACCGGTCGGGAGCTTAGAGCTTGTCCCGGGTGGGGTGGTGTCGCGCAGGTGGGAGATACCTGGTTGGGAATAACCCCGCTAACCGACAGTAGGCCGGCGGCGGATCTCGCCAAGCAGCGAGGGAAGATCACCACCACCTCCCGCGCTAAAATGATGCACTACGCTTACAGAACTAATGACCTTAGCAATTGACGCGCTCGATATTTCTAACAATCAATCAACCGGATCCTCGTCGCCCACTCAGAAGTGCGTACAAAAATTAGGTTAGGGGATATTTTGTAAATTGAAGTTTGCGACACACAGTAGATCTCCAATGATTGATTATTTCGTGTTTCCGGGAGCGTCGACTGCTATTGTTATTAGTCCCGAAAGTGTACAAAGTGCATGTAAATGTGTGTGAAAGTAAGAGGTGAGGATAGGTCAACGAGGAGGAAGGAAAGATCGCGCTCGGTCCCTGACCAGTTTATTACGGTACTGCTCCGACATTCGCCTGGTATTGCTAAAAAAACACGGAAATACCTATCAGAGCAGCCGACCGCTGGAATTCTCCTCCAGACAACGGCTGAATTTCGAATTCGACCTCGCTATCTAGCGAGTCTTGTCTCTCACTTCCCTTAGAAACGTCCTACCACCAGTCTGATCTCGTTTATAATACGCACATAATATCTGCTGTTCCTCGTCACCATGACGTGCTTCCTTTTTTTGCACTAGCCAGATATTGGCAATTAACAACATCTTCGGACGAATGCTTGAAATCTGTTTCTACTTCTAACTTTATCGACTCATTTTGGATAAGGTGAACATTGATCGGCTAAATTTGTAATCAGCCAGATTCGGACTTCAGCCGTTACATATCTATATATATAAAAGAAAGTCGTGTTAGTTACACTATTTATAACTCAAGAACGGCTGTACCGATTTGGCTGAAAATTGGTGAGCAGGAAGCTTAGAGCCAGGAGACGGACATAGGATACTGTTTATCCTGTTCGACAGCGTTCCTGTGTGAGAACGCACGTTTTTGCACGTACGCAGTGCAACAAGGATAGTACAGTTTCTCACAGTGAGTGCGACGCGAGAAAAAAAATGGGACCGGCTGTTAAGGCGGAACAGAGTTCGCCGGGTCAGCTAGTACTTTACATAAAACTGTCTGTCGTTTCGATACAGATTCATTATTATTATCACATTATAATGCTTGATCCTGCCAACACCTCATAGTGGGTGCAGGATTAAGCAAAACGATCGGCCGTTCTCTTACCCCAAATTCACTGTTTCTTTCGCCCGTGAATTTTAGAACGTTCTCTTTGCAGGGACTGCATGTAGTAGCTGTTCGCCATACGCCAGGAGGCTGCGCGAAACAGGAACACAGCACATACTTTCCGCAACGTTTCCGCTGATTGCAATCTCTCGTGCGTGACCTGCTAACATGGCGGCTGAGCAACCATAATGACAGTGACGGTTTCGCGACAAAAAAAGCTTTAAACACTATTTAAATGCGTTCTCTTCATACGTACAGCACGTGCATACTCTATCGTTTGCCCGTGCGTACCTACGATTTCCGGCCGATATGCACAGCAACACCTTTAATTTGTGATTTAGCTTATAGACGAGGACAGTTTTGCACACTTGTGCGCCACTTTGGCCTGCCCTAGAATAATTGTGTACTTTTCCGTTAGCTTTGATTGAGTTAGAAGAAAACGTAATATTTGATTAAGTTATATATTTTCTATTTCTGTAAGAATCTTTTTGCTGTATTGTGATAGAGCAGTTTAGTTTACAAACGTTATAATTAAAGATTTAGGATGAATCAAGCGCTTAAGTACTTTAAACGGCAGAAAATGCATTTCTTTGTATGCAAAAGATAATGAAATAATTTTTTTAAAAAGTTATTACAAGTGAGTAATATATGAACCTAAAATCAATTATAGGTAACTACTGAACATTGAGTTTTAAACGGTTCAGATTTCTATTTTTACTGTTAATATTACTAATTCATGTTAAAAGAGATGATAATTATATTTTCTCCTTCCACGCTTAATTTTATTTTAACAAGACAGTTTGAGATCTTGAATAAAATCTACCTTATGAAATCGGGTTCTCCTACAACATAAGAGTATTAATTGCTTATTTTTTGTATTATTACCTTTAGTTATATTTCAAACAAAAGGGGCCTGTTTTCTAAAACCCCATATTAACATACACAGATTCATTAAAATATGCAATGTTTTTGTTTTCTATTCAACCCATAATTTTTTCACAGCTAGTGTTAAATTCATCCCCTTTGCATTTACACTTCTGGAGGTCTTGAACTTGATTCAGGTCAATTATTCCACTTGTAAATACGACTTCAAAATTCTTGTTTACGACGATGGCCTACTTTAGCTTGGTTTCCCGGGACCCTGGAGTTAGCGGAAAGTGATGACTCACAGGGCTATTAGTTTTCAAATAAGTCTTTATAATAGATGCAGTTAAGCAATAGATGGAGTTAAATTTTACATGCAAATACATTTGTTAGTGGTTCTTACGTATCATATATTAAAATGTTGAGACAATATCCTTTACAATTGTTGTTGGCAAGGAGAAATTAAGTGGATTCCGTAACGTTATCTTCTATTGAGCTGGGCGTTGTGTTATTATTTGTAAGGTCTTGACTCAAAAAATTGACATCACTAGAAGGTACACCGATGGTTGTAACATCAAAATCTCCTGTTGCTGTATCTGGTGCTTCAGTAGGGTAGCCTGTTGCTGTATCTGGTGCTTCAGTGGGTTGGCCTGTTGCAGTATCTAGTGCTTCAGTAGGTTGGCCTGTTGCAGTATCGTTACTTGAAATAACAGTGCATGAGTGGTTGCACGAACGTTCGGTGTTATCGCAAGAATCAACTTTACATGTCAAGTTACTAGATGAATGATTCTCCGATAAATTTGTCACATTTAGTAGGAGAAATGAACAACTAGAACTTTCTCCCTTATTGCAAGGAACTGACGGACATGTGAAATTACAGAATCCTCCTGTAGTGGAGTAAGGAAAGACAGAACAGGTAAAATTGCATGATTCTCCAAACCCTTTGCAATCCACTATGCTTTGTCTTGGATTGCAGGACCCGTATGTTGTAAGTCCTCCGTCGCAAATCCTGGCAGTTTCGGCAGCGTTTAACATTACGGTAGTCTTGGTGCAAGAAGTCGCAACGCATGTAAAATTGCAAGGCTGCTCATCCGTGTGGCTACAAGCAACAGGTGTACAGAAGACTTGACAAGATACTGTGGAACTGCAAGACGGGTCGACGCACGTGGTCTTGTGCTTGTCATCTCGATGTCTCATCACTACAACCATTCGACCATCTTCTGACGAAGTCTCGAAGAAGTCTCCAACCTGTCCGTAGAAAAATAATTTCATTTGTTAATTTGGGGACTTATTTAGGAACGTATCATTGTTCGCATTTTACATTAATACTCGTAATAAATCAATTCTATTTAAATGTCATGTCTTGAAAAAGTTTTAACTCATTATTCTGTATAATTTGTACTGTAAATGGGCATTCTCATCTAATATTAGAGATTAATTTTCAATGATGATTTTTTTTTCATTAAGATTAAGGGGGAATAGGAGATTTGGAAAAGATAATCAAATGCAAAATTCAGACAGCCTTTCAACGAATGAAGTTAAAAATATTAGGAATAAAATGATACATTTCAGGATTAAAGATGTCTAAATGAGTCCCTATTGTCAGAAAAACGAGAGCTTAGATACAGGATAGGGTAATACGCAAAAGTAATTATTGTTGATGTACGTCCTACTAAATGAGTGTCAATGGTGAACAGACATTTTAAAGATGTATTTTTTGCAAATATTGATGCTAAAAAGTCTCAATTATATGTCAGGAGGAAATCATTTAATACCATACGAACAAAAACATACACAATCTGTATTTTATCTGAAAGAAGAAAATAAACCCCAGTCATTCCATGTGAAATCGGTCGAAAAGAGCTTGATCCCTTCCGATTGGTCTACAACTTCTTTTTTTTAACTTGTTCAATTAATATAAAAAACTATAAGCATAATATTTAGTGCATATGTTTGACCTTGTTTTTATTTATTCCAAAAAATAGTACATGTCTGAGCATTTTGGACGATCTTCAGAAAAAATTAAAACTTCACGTGAAATTCCATTCTAATATACGAAAAATGTTTCTCCTTGTAGTAAACAGTTCAAAGAAAAGTTTTTTTGTATTGAGTCTAATATCATTTGCATTTTATACCAATATTTTTACTCCTGAAATCAAAATTGCAGTTAGTTTACAATCTAAATTCCCAAAATACGTCATCTCTTCGAGTTTGTTTACCCAAAATATTATACAAACTCTAAATCTTCACACACATACACACACAAATTCGCCTGAGAAACTGAAAATTTCTAAAGTAACCGATGTTTAAAGTTGATTTTTTTTCCTTCGAATAATCCATTTTTTAATTAGTGTAAATATTTCTCACAAAGCGTGAGAATCTACATTTCTAGATCAACATTTATTGATTATTAGTTGATGTAAGAATATTGCTAATAATACATTCTGTAAATGTAACCTTAATCTAAATTAGTTAAAGTTTGTAAATAAAAATTAGACCAATCGAAAGGGGTAATGCTTATTTCGGCGTGAATGGATAATTCCACGTGAATCCGGCCGAAATAAGCATTACCCCTTTCCCGAAATGTATGTAAGACCGGCAACAATATACGTTGCTTTTCGGGCTAAAACTGCGCATTTTATGAACGTTTTTGCGAATTTAAAGAAAACGAAGCCTCGGAGAGAAAAATGATCTTCACCATTGTAATCGCCATTAAATTTCGAGTTAGGACGCTAGTTTCCAGAAGTTTCGGTGTCCGGTCGAAATTGGAAAAGTTCAACAGGGGGACGGGGCTATTACGAATTTTTCGAAATTTCAGGATTGGTTTTAAACGCTCATATCTCCTAAACTAATGCGGATTTTGCAATTCTAAAAGCACCGTCACGTTCAGGGGAGTAAGTACATTCAGAAAAATCATATTTCGCTTCATTCGGACGAAAAATACGGCTTACAGACGGTTTTTCTCTTTTCAGTAAATTTTCAATATTTGTAAAATACTGTCATTTTTAACTGGCTGTATCTTCTAAACTAATAACCCCAGGTGGCTGAAATCTAACCGGCAGGTGAAGAGTACTCTTCTGTTTCCTTTTGTATTTACGACTGGTATTTTGATTCTGGCAAACGAAACAAGAATGGCAACAATATACGTTGCTTTTCGGGCTAAAACTGCGCATTTTATGAACGTTTTTGCGAATTTAAAGAAAACGAAGCCTCAGAGAGAAAAATGATCTTCACCATTGTAATCGCCATTAAATTTCGAGTTAGGACGCTAGTTTCTAGAAGTTTCGGTGTCCGGTCGAAATTTGAAAAGTTCAACAAGGGGGGGTATGACGAATTTTTCGAATTTTCAGGATTGGTTTTAAACGCTTATATCTCCTAAACTAATGCGAATTTTTCATATCTAAGAACATCGTCGCGTTCAGGGCAGTAAGTACATTCAGAAAAATCGTCATTCGCTTTTTTCGGACGAAAAATTCGGCTTACAGACGGTTTTCCTCTTTTCAGTAAATTTTCAATATTTGTGAAATACGGTCATTTTTGACTGGCTGTATCTTCTAAACTATAACCCCAGGGGGCTGAAATCTGCACGGCAGATGAAGAGTACTCTTCTGTTTCCTTTCGTATTTACGACTGGTATTTTAAGTATGGCAAACGAAAGAAGAACGGCAACAATATACGTTGCTTTTCGGGCTATAACTGCGCATTGTATGAACGTTTTTGCGAATTTAAAGAAAACGAAGCCTCGGAGAGAAAAATGATCTTCACCATTGTAATCGCCATTAAATTTCGAGTTAGGACGCTAGTTTCTAGAAGTTTCGGTGTCCGGTCGAAATTTGAAAAGTTCAACAAGGGGGGGTATGACGAATTTTTCGAATTTTCAGGATTGGTTTTAAACGCTTATATCTGCTAAACTAATGCAAATTTTTCAATTCTAAAATAACCGTCGCGTTCAGGGGAGTAAGTACATTCTGAAAAATCATCATTCGCTTCATTCGGACGAAAAATACGGCTTACAGACGGTTTTTCTCTTTTCAGTAAATTTTCAATATTTGTGAAATACGGTCATCTTTGACTGGCTGTATCTTCTAAACTATTAACCCCAGGGGCCTGAAATCTGCACGGCAGATGAAGAGTACTCTTCTGTTTCCATTCGTATTTACGACTGGTATTTTAAGTATGGCAAACGTAAGAAGAACGGCAACAATATACGTTGCTTTTCGGACTAAAACTGCGCATTTTATGAACGTTTTTGCGAATTTAAAGAAAACGAAGCCTCAGAGAGAAAAATGATCTTCACCACTGTAATCGCCATTAAATTTCGAGTTAGGACGCTAGTTTTCACAAGTTTCGGTGTCCGGTCGAAATTCGAAAAGTTCAACAGGGGGGGGTATTACCAACTTTCTCAATTTTCAGGATTGGCTTTAAACGCTCATATCTCCTAAACTCATGCGAATTTTGCAATTCTAAAAGCACCGTCGCGTTCAGGGGAGTGAGTACATTCAGAAAAATCATCATTCGCCTCATTCGGACGAAAAATACGGCTTACAGACGGTTTTTCTCTTTTCAGTAAATTTTCAATATTTGTGAAATACGGTCATTTTGACTGGCTGTATGTTCTAAACTAATAACCCCAGGGGCCTGAAATCTGCACGGCAGATGAAGAGTACTCTTCTGTTTCTTTTCGTATGACGACTGGTATTTTAAGTGTGGCAAACGTAAGAAGAACGCCAACAATATACGTTGCTCTTCGGACTAAAACTGCGCATTTTATGAACGTTTTTGCGAATTTAAAGAAAACGAAGCCTCAGAGAGAAAAATGATCTTCACCATTGTAATCGCCTTAAAATTTCGAGTTAGGACGCTAGTTTTCAGAAGTTTCGTTGTCCGGTCGAAATTTGAAAAGTTCAACAGGGGGGGGTATTACTAACTTTCCCATTTTTCATGATTGGTTTAAACGCTCATATCTCCTAAACTAATGCGAATTTTGCAATTCTAAAAGCACCGTCGCGTTCAGGGGAGTGAGTACATTCAGAAAAATCATCATTCGCCTCATTCGGACGAAAAATACGGCATACAGACGGTTTTTCTCTTTTCAGTAAATTTTCAATATTTGTGAAATACGGTCATTTTTGACTGGCTGTATCTTCTAAACTATTAACCCCAGGGGGCTGAAATCTGCACGGCAGATGAAGAGTACTCTTCTGTTTCCTTTCGTATTTACGACTGGTATTTTAAATATGGCAAACGAAAGAAGAACGGCAACAATATACGTAACTTTTCGGGCTAAATCTGCGAATTCATGAACGTTTTTGCGAATTTAAAAAAACCGAAGCTTTTGAGAGAAAAATGATCTTCACCATTGTAATCGCCATTAAATTTCGAGTTAGGACGCTAGTTTCTAGAAGTTTCGGTGTCCGGTCGAAATTTGAAAAGTTCAACAAGGGGGGGTATGACGAATTTTTCGAATTTTGAGGATTGGATTTAAACGCTCATATCTCCTAAACTAATGCGAAATTTGCAATTCTAAAACCATTGTCGCGTTCGGGGGAGTAAATATATTCAGAAAAGTCATCATTCGCTTCATTCGGACGAACAATACGGCTTACAGACGGTTTTTCTCTTTTCAGTAAATTTTCAATATTTGTGAAATACGGTCATATTTGACTGGCTGTATCTTCTAAACTATTAACCCCAGGGGGCTGAAATCTGCACGGCAGATGAAGAGTACTCTTCTGTTTCCTTTCGTATTTACGACTGGTATTTTAAGTATGGCAAACGAAAGAAGAACGGCAACAATATACGTTGCTTTTCGGGCTAAAACTGCGGCTTTTATTAACGTTTTCTCGAATTAAAAGAAAACGAAGCCTCAGAGAGAAAAATGATCTTTACTATTGTAATCACCATAAAATTTCGAGTTAAGACGCTGGGTTTCAGAAGTTTCGGTGTCCGGTCGAAATTTGAAAAGTTCAACAAGGGGGGGTATGACGAATTTTTCGAATTTTCAGGATTGGTTTTAAACGCTCATATCTCCTAAACTAATGCGAATTTTGCAATTCTAGAAGCACCGTCGCATTTAGGGTAGAAAGTACATTCAGTAAAATCATCATTCGCTTCATTCGGACGAAAAATACGGCATACAGACGGTTTTTCTCTGTCAGTAAATTTTCAATATTTGTGAAATACGGTCATTTTTTAACGGCTGTATCTTCTAAACTATTAACCCCAGGCGGCTAAAATCTGCACGGCAGATTAAGAGTACTCTTCTGTTTCCTTTCGTATTTACGACTGGTATTTTAAATATGGCAAACGAAAGAAGAACGGCAACAATATACGTAACTTTTCGGGCTAAATCTGCGAATTCATGAACGTTTTTGCGAATTTAAAGAAAACGAAGCTTTTGAGAGAAATATGATCTTCACCATTGTAATCGCCATTAAATTTCGAGTTAGGACGCTAGTTTCTAGAAGTTTCGGTGTCCGGTCGAAATTTGAAAAGTTCAACAGGGGGGGTATTACGAATTTTTCGAATTTTCAGGATTGGTTAAAACGCTCATATCTCCTAAACTAATGCGAATTTTGGACATCTACACGCACCGTCGCGTTAAGGGGAGTAAGTACATTCAGAAAATTGATCATTGGCCTCATTCGGACGAAAAATACGGCTTACAGACGGTTTTTCTCTTTTCAGTAATTTTTCAATATTTGTGAAATACGGTCATTTTTGACTGGCTGTATCTTCTAAACTATTAACCCCAGGGGGGCTGAAATCTGCACGGTGAATAAAGAGTACTCTTCTGTTTCCTTTCGTATTTACGACTGGTATTTTAAGTATGGCAAACGAAAGAAAAACGGCAACAATATACGTTGCTTTTCGGGCTGAAACTACGCATTTTATGAACGTTTTTGCGAATTTAAATAAAACGAAGCCTCGGAGAGAAAAATGAACTTCACCATTGTAATCGCCATTAAATTTCGAGTTAGGACGCTAGTTTCTAGAAGTTTCGGTGTCCGGTCGAAATTTGAAAAGTTGAACAGGGAGCGGTATTACGAATTTTTTGAATTTTCAGGGTTGGATTTAAACGCTCATATCTCCTAAACTAATGCGAATGTTGCATTTCTAAAAGCACCGTCGCGTTCACGGGAGTAAGTACATTCAGAAAAATCATCATTGTCTTCATTCGGACGAAAAATACGGCTTATAGACGGTTTTTCTCTTTCCAGTAAATTTTCAATATTTGTGAAATACGGACATTTTTGACTGGCTGTATCTTCTAAACTATTTACCCCAGGGGGGCTGAAATCTGCACGGTGAATAAAGAGTACTCTTCTGTTTCCTTTCGTATTTACGACTGGTATCTTAAGTATGGCAAACGAAAGAAGAACGGCAACAATATACGTTACTTTTCGGGCTAAATCTGCAAATTTATAAACGTTTTTGCGAATTTAAAGAAAACGAAGCCTCGGAGAGAAAAATGATCTTCACCATTGTAATCGACATTAAATTTCGAGTTAGGACGCTAGTTTCTAGAAGTTTCGGTGTCCGGTCGAAATTTGAAAAGTTCAACAAGGGGGGGTATGACGAATTTTTCGACTTTTCAGGATTGGTTTTAAACGCTCATATCTCTTAAACTAATGCGAATTTTGCAATTCTAGAAGCACCGTCGCATTTAGGGTAGAAAGTACATTCAGTAAAATCATCATACGCTTCATTCGGACGAAAAATACGGCATACAGACGGTTTTTCTCTTTCAGTTAATTTTCAATATTTGTGAAATACGGTCATTTTTTAATGGCTGTATCTTCTAAATTGTTAACCCCAGGGGGCTGAAATCTGCACGGCAGATGAAGAGGACTCTTCTGTTTCCTTTCGTATTTACGACTGGTATTTTAAGTATGGCAAACGAAAGAAGAACGGCAACAATATACGTTGCTTTTCGGGCTATAACTGCGCATTTTATGAACGTTTTTGCGAATAAAAAGAAACGAAGCCGCGGAGAGAAAAATGATCTTCACCATTGTAATCGCCATTAAATTTCGAGTTAGGACGCTAGTTTCTAGAAGCTTCGGTGTCCGGTCGAAATTTGAAAAGTTCAACAGGGGGTTAATACGAATTTTTCGAATTTTCAGGATTGGTTTTAAACGCTCATATCTCCTTAACTACTGCGAATTTTGCAATTCTAGAAGCACCGTCGCATTCAGGGTAGAAAGTACATTCAGCAAAATCATCATTCGCTTCATTCGGACGAAAAATACGGCATACAGACGGTTTTTCTCTTTCAGTAAATTTTCAATATTTGTGAAATACGGTCATTTTTTAATGGCTGTATCTTCTAAATTGTTAACCCCAAGGGGCTGAAATCTGCACGGCAGATGAACAGTACTCTTCTGTTTCTTTTCTTACTTACGACTGGTATTTTAAGTATGGCAAACGAAAGAAGAACGGCAACAATATACGTTGCTTTTCGGGCTAAAACTGCGCATTCTATGAAAGTTTTTGCGAATTTAAAGAAAAGGAAGTCTCGGAGAAAAAAATGATCTTTACCATTTTATTCGCCATTAAATTTCGAGTTAGAACGCTACTTTCTAGAAGTTTCGGTGTCCGGTCGAAATTTGAAAAGTTCAACAGGGGGGGTATTACGAATTTTTCGAATTTTCAGGATTGGTTTTAAAAGCTCATATCTCCTAAACTAATGCGAATTTTGCAATTCCAAAAGCAGCGTCGCGTTCAGGGGAGTAAGTACATTTAGAAAAATGATCATTGGCCTCATTCGGACGAACAATACGGCTTACAGACGGTTTTTCTCTTTTCAGTAAATTTTCAATATTTTTGAAATACGGTCATTTTTGACTGGCTGTATCTTCTAAACTATTAATTCCAGGGGGCTGAAATCTGCACGGCAGATGAAGAGTACTCTTCTGTTTCCTTTTGTATTTACGACTGGTATTTTAAGTATGGCAAACGAAAGAAGAACGGCAACAATTTACGTTGCTTTTTGGGCTAAAACTGCGCATTTTATGAACGTTTTTGCGAATTTCAAGAAAACGAAGCCTCGGAGAGAAAAATGATCTTCACCATTGTAATCGCCATTAAATTTCGAGTTAGGACGCTAGTTTCTAGAAGTTTCGGTGTCCGGTCGAAATTTGAAAAGTTCAACAGGGGGGTTAATACGAATTTTTCGAATTTTCAGGTTTGGTTTTAAACGCTCATATCTCCTTAACTACTGCGAATTTTGCAATTCTAGAAGCACCGTCGCATTCAGGGTAGAAAGTACATTCAGCAAAATCATCATTCGCTTCATTCGGACGAAAAATACGGCATACAGACGGTTTTTCTCTTTCAGTAAATTTTCAATATTTGTGAAATACGGTCATTTTTTAATGGCTGTATCTTCTAAATTGTTAACCCCAAGGGGCTGAAATCTGCACGGCAGATGAACAGTACTCTTCTGTTTCTTTTCTTACTTACGACTGGTATTTTAAGTATGGCAAACGAAAGAAGAACGGCAACAATATACGTTGCTTTTCGGGCTAAAACTGCGCATTCTATGAAAGTTTTTGCGAATTTAAAGAAAAGGAAGTCTCGGAGAAAAAAATGATCTTTACCATTGTAATCGCCATTAAATTTCGAGTTAGAACGCTACTTTCTAGAAGTTTCGGTGTCCGGTCGAAATTTGAAAAGTTCAACAGGGGGGTATTACGAATTTTTCGAATTTTCAGGATTGGTTTTAAAAGCTCATATCTCCTAAACTAATGCGAATTTTGCAATTCCAAAAGCAGCGTCGCGTTCAGGGGAGTAAGTACATTTAGAAAAATGATCATTGGCCTCATTCGAACGAACAATACGGCTTACAGACGGTTTTTCTCTTTTCAGTAAATTTTCAATATTTGTGAAATACGGTCATTTTTGACTCGCTGTATCTTCTAAACTATTAACCCCAGGGGGCTGAAATCTGCAGGCAGATGAAGAGTACTCTACTGTTTCCTTTCGTATTTACGACTGGTATTTTAAGTATGGCAAACGAAAGAAGAACGGCAACAATATACGTTACTTTTCGGGCTAAATCTGCGAATTCATGAACGTTTTTGCGAATTTAAAGAAAACGAAGCTTTGGAGAGAAAAATGATCTTCACCATTGTAATCGCCATTAAATTTCGAATTAGGACGCTAGTTTCTAGAAGTTTCGGTGTCCGGTCGAAATTTGAAAAGTTCAACAGGGGGGGGGGGGGTATTACGAATTTTTCGAATTTTCAGGATTGGTTTAAACGCTCATATCTCCTAAACTAATGCGAATTTTGGACATCTACAAGCACCGTCGCGTTAAGGGGAGTAAGTACATTCAGAAAATTGATCATTGGCCTCATTCGGACGAAAAATACGGCTTACAGACGGTTTTTCTCTTTTCAGTAAATTTTCAATATTTGTGAAATACGGTCATTTTTGACTGGCTGTATCTTCTAAACTATAACACCAGGGGGCTGAAATCTGCACGGCAGATGAAGAGTACTCTTCTGTTTCCTTTCGTATTTACGACTGGTATTTTAAGTATGGCAAACCAAAGAAGAACGGCAAGAATATACGTTGCTTTGCGGGCTAAAACTGCACATTTTATGAACGTTTTTGCGAATTTAAAGAAAACGAAGCCTCGGAGACAAAAGCGATCTTCACCATTGTAATCGCCATTAAATTTCGAGTTAGGACGCTAGTTTCTAGAAGTTTCGGCGTCCGGTCGGAATTTGAAAAGTTCAACAGGGGGGTATTACGAATTTTTCGAATTTTCAGGATTGGATTTAAACGCTCATATCTCCTAAACTAATGCGAATTTTGCAATTCCAAAAGCACCGTCGCGTTTAGGGGAGTAAGTACATTTAGAAAAATCATCATTCGCTTCATTCGGACGAAAAATACGGCGTACAGACGGTTTTTCTCTTTTCAGTAAATTTTCAATATTTGTGAAATACGGTAATTTTTGACTAGCTGTATCTTCTAAACTATTAACCCCAGGGGGCTGAAATCTGCACGGCAGATGAAGAGTACTCTTCTGTTTCCTTTCGTATTTACGACTGGTATCTTAAGTATGGCAAACGAAAGAAGAACGGCAACAATATACGTTGCTTTTCGGGCTAAAACTGCACATTTCATGAACGTTTTTGCGAATTTAAAGAAAACGAAGCCACGGAGAGAAAAATGATCTTCACCATTGTAATCGCCATTAAATTTCGAATTAGGACGCTAGTTTCTAGAAGTTTCGGTGTCCGGTCGAAATTTGAAAAGTTCAACAGGGGGGGGGGTATTACGAATTTTTCGAATTTTCAGGATTAGTTTAAACGCTCATATCTCCTAAACTAATGCCAATTTTGGACATCTACAAGCACCGTCGCGTTCAGGGGAAAAAGTACATTCAGAAAAATTATCATTCGCTTCATTCGGACGAAAAATACGGCATACAGACGGTATTTCTCTTTTCAGTAAATTTTCAATATTTGTGAAATACGGTCATTTTTGACTGGCTGTATCTTCTAAACTATTAATCCCAGGGGGCTGAAATCTGCACGGCAGATGAAGAGTACTCTTCTGTTTCCTTTTGTATTTACGACTGGTATTTTAAGTATGGCAAACGAAAGAAGAACGGCAACAATTTACGTTGCTTTTTGGGCTAAAACTGCGCATTTTATGAACGTTTTTGCGAATTTCAAGAAAAGGAAGCCTCGGAGAGAAAAATGATCTTCACCATTGTAATCGCCATTAAATTTCGAGTTAGGACGCTAGTTTCTAGAAGTTTCGGTGTCCGGTCGAAATTTGAAAAATTCAACAGGGTGGGGATATTACAAATCTTTCGAATTTTCAGGATTGGTTTAAACGCTCATATCTCCTTAACTAATGCGAATTTTGGACATCTACAAGCACCGTCGCGTTCAGGGGAGTAGGTGTATTCAGAAAAATCATCATTCGCTTCATTCGGACGAAAAATACGGCATACAGACGCTTTTTCTCTTTTCTGTAAATTTTCAATATTTGTGAAATACGGTCATTTTGACTGGCTGTATCTTCTAAACTATTAACCCCAGGGGGCTGAAATCTGCACGGCAGATGAAGAGTACTCTACTGTTTCCTTTCGTATTTACGACTGGTATTTTAAGTATGGCAAACGAAAGAAGAACGGCAACAATATACGTTACTTTTCGGGCTAAATCTGCAAATTTATGAACGTTTTTGCGAATTTCAAGAAAACGAAGCCTCGGAGAGAAAAATGATCTTCACCATTGTAATCGACATTAAATTTCGAGTTAGGACGCTAGTTTCTAGAAGTTTCGGTGTCCGGTCGAAATTTGAAAAGTTCAACAAGGGGGGGTATGACGAATTTTTCGAATTTTCAGGATTGGTTTTAAACGCTTATATCTCCTAAACTAATGCGAATTTTGCAATTCCACAAGCACCGTCATGTTCAGGGTAAGTACATTCAGACAAATCATTGTTTCATTCGACTTTATGAAAATACGGCTTGGTAGACGGCGTTTCTCTTTTCAGTAAATTTTCCAATATTTGTGAAATACGGCTTCGGGCTTTGACTTGGCTGTATTCTAAACTATTAACCCCAGGGGCCTGAAATCTGCACGGCAGATGAAGAGTACTCTTCTGTTTCTTTTCGTATGACGACTGGTATTTTAAGTGTTGCAAACGTAAGAAGAACGCCAACAATATACGTTGCTTTTCGGACTAAAACTGCGCATTTTATGAACGTTTTTGCGAATTTAAAGAAAACGAAGCCTCGGAGGGAAAAATGATCTTCACCATTGTAATCGCCATGAAATTTCGAGTTAGGACGCTAGTTTTCACAAGTTTCGGTGTCCGGTCGAAATTCGAAAAGTTTAACAGGGGGGGGTATTAACAACTTTCTGGATTTTCAGGATTGGCTTTAAACGCTCATATCTCCTAAACTAATGCGAATTTTGCAATTCTAAAAGCACCGTCGCGTTCAAGGGAGTGAGTACATTCAGAAACATCATCATTCGCCTCATTCCGACGAAAAATACGGCTTTCAGACGGTTTTTCTCTTTTCAGTAAATTTTCAATATTTGTGAAATACGGTCATCTTTGACTGGCTGTATCTTCTAAACTATTAACCCCTGGGGCCTGAAATCTGCACGGCAGATGAAGAGTACTCTTCTGTTTCCTTTCGTATTACGACTGGTATTTTAAGTATGGCAAACGTAAGAAGAACGCCAACAATATACGTTACTTTTCGGACTAAAACTGCGCATTTTATGAACGTTTTTGCGAATTTAAAGAAAACGAAGCCTCGGAGAGAAAAATGATCTTCACCATTGTAATCGCCATGAAATTTCGAGTTAGGACGCTAGTTTTCACAAGTTTCGGTGTCCGGTCGAAATTTGAAAAGTTCAACAGGGGATTACAAAATTTTTCGAATTTTGCTAGATTGCTCTTTAATGCCTATCTCCTAAACTAATGCGAATTTTGCATTTCCAGCACCGTCGTGTTCAGGGAGTAAGCACATTCAGACATATAATCATTCGCTTAATTCGGACGAAACATACGGCTTACAGACGGTTTTTCTCTTTTCAGTAAATTTTCAATATTTGTGAACTACGGTCATCTTTGACTGGCTGTATCTTCTAAACTATTAACCCCAGGGGCCTGAAATCTGCACGGCAGATGAAGAGTACTCTTCTGTTTCCTTTTGTATTTACGACTGGTATTTTAAGTATGGCAAACGAAAGAAGAACGGCAACAATATACGTTGCTTTTTGGGCTAAAACTGCGCATTTTATGAACGTTTTTGCGAATTTCAAGAAAACGAAGCTTCGGAGAGAAAAATGATCTTCACCATTGTAATCGCCATTAAATTTCGAGTTAGGACGCTAGTTTCTAGAAGTTTCGGTGTCCGGTCGAAATTTGAAAAATTCAACGGGGTGGGGGTATTACAAATTTTTCGAATTTTCAGGATTGGTTTAAACGCTCATATCTCCTTAACTAATGCGAATTTTGGACATCTACAAGCACCGTCGCGTTAAAGAGAGTAAGCACATTCAGAAAAATCATCATTCGCTTCATTCGGACGAAACATACGGCTTACAGACGGTTTTTCTCTTTTCAGTAAATTTTCAATATTTGTGAAATACGGTCATATTTGACTGGCTATATCTTCTAAACTATTACCCCAGGGGGCTGAAATTTGCACGGCAGATGAAGAGTACTCTACTGTTTCCTTTCGTATTTACGACTGGTATTTTAAGTATGGCAAACGAAAAAAGAACGGCAACAATATACGTTGCTTTTCGGGCTAAAACTGCGCATTTTATGAACGTTTTTGCGAATTTAAAGAAAACGAAGCCTCGGAGAGAAATATGATATTTACCATTGTAATCGCATATAAATTTCGAGTTAGGGCGCTAGTTTTGCAGTTTCGGTGTCCGGTCGAAATTTGAAAGTTCACCAGGGAGTGGTATTACGAATTTTTTGAATTTTCAAGATTGGGCTTAAACGCTCATATTCCTAAACTAATGAGAATTTGGGTACACTACAAAGCACCGTCGCGTTCAGGGGAGTAGTGCACATTCTGTGAAAATCATCATTCGCCTCATTCGGACGAAACATACGGCTGGCAGAGAGATTTTGCTTTCTTTTCAGTAAATTTTCGAATATTTGTGAAATACGGTCATTTTTGACTGACTGTATCTTCTAAACTATTAACCCCAGGGGGCTGAAAGCTGCACGGCAGATGAAGAGTACTCTTCTGTTTCCATTCGTATTTACGACTGGTATTTTAAGTATGGCAAACGAAAGAAGAACGGCAACAATAAACGTTACTTTTCGGGCTAAATCTGCGAATTCATGAACGTTTTTGCGAATTTAAAGAAAACGAAGCCTCGGAGAGAAAAATGATCTTCACCATTGTAATCGCCATTAAATTTCGAATTAGGACGCTAGTTTCTAGAAGTTTCGGTGTCCGGTCGAAATTTGAAAAGTTCAACAGGGGGGGGGGTATTACGAATTTTTCGAATTTTCAGGATTGGTTTAAACGCTCATATCTCCTTAACTAATGCGAATTTTGGACATCTACAAGCACCGTCGCGTTCAGGGGAGTAAGTACATTCAGAAAAATCATCATTCGCTTCATTCGGACGAAAAATACGGCATACAGACGGTTTTTCTTTTCTGTAAATTTTCAATATTTGTGAAATACGGTCATTTTGACTGGCTGTATCTTCTAAACTATTTATCCCAGGGGGCTGAAATCTGCACGGCAGATGAAGAGTACTCTTCTGTTTTTTTTTGTATTTACGACTGGTATTTTAAGTATGGCAAACGTCAGAAGAACGGCAACAATATACGTTGCTTTTCGGGCTAAAACTGCGCATTTCATGAACGTTTTTGCGAATTTAAAGAAAACGAAGCCTCGGAGAGAAAAATGATATTTACCATTGTAATCGCCATTAAATTTCGAGTTAGGATGCTAGTTTCTAGAAGTTTCGGTGTCCGGTCGAAATTTGAAAAGTTGAACAGGGGGGGGAGGTATTACGAATTTTTCGAATTTTCACGATTGGTTTTAAACGCTCATATCTCCTAAACTAATGCGAATTTTGCAATTCCAAAAGCAGCGTCGCGTTCAGGGGAGTAAGTACATTCAGAAAAATGATCATTGGCCTCATTCGGACGAACAATACGGCTTACAGACGGTTTTTCTCTTTTCAGTAAAATTTCAATATTTGTGAAATACGGTCATTTTTGACTGGCTGTATCTTCTAAACTATTACCCCAGGGGGCTGAAATCTGCACGGCAGATGAAGAGTACTCTTCTGTTTCCTTTCGTATTTACGACTGGTATTTTAAATATGGCAAACGAAAGAAGAACGGCAAGATTTTTGGTCACGATCGAGCTTGGCAACCGGACGGTCATCTCGCGGTCTCCGTCCCTGTGCTGTCTGTTTGTGAAAAGTTTATTTATCCTGTGCCGCGATTTAAAATCTGTCAGTGATTAGAACTATTTTAAGACAACTCCGTGCATTAACCCAGCTGCTCCCGCTGCTGTTAAGGTGGCGTTATGAGTTCTTCTGAGTACAGGGGAAACATAACCCCAGTTTCTTCGAATGTTCAAACTGAATCTGATGGAAAGATGTCTTACGCCAACGTTACATCTACCGATGTCTTCCCCAGCAAAGAACAAGCTGTTGTGTTGGAGTCCCAAGATGGATTAACTCTCAAAAACTACATCACTAAACTTGCAACTATTATAAACGCCAGTGACATAAGGTTTGTTTCACGAATATCTAACAGTAGAATATGTGTGTTTTTAAGTAGTACACAAGTGGCAGAAAACCTAACAGCAAATCACAGTACGGTAAACATTAAAGATCACATAGTAAGCATAAGACCCCTTATTAATAAACTCAAAAGATTTATCATCTCAAATGTCTGCCCCATAATACCACATGATGTAATTGCAAAGGAACTCTCCAAAAGAAACATAGAAATTCAATCAAAAATCTCGTTCCTTAAAGCTGGAATACCAGACCCTGGCTTTTCCCATATCATGAAATTTAGGAGACAAGTATTTATAGCCCCTGAAGATGTAAACAAACTCCCTGAAACAACAACAGTATTCCATGAAGGTACTAATTATAGAATCTTTCTCTCAACTGATGATATGACTTGCTTCCTGTGCAAATCAACCGGGCATCTTGCCAGACAGTGCCCTACTTCACCTCAGTTAACTGAAGAACATGCTTCTAATGAAGTAAACAAATGTCCTATAACCCAATCACCACATCACCCATCTGAATCTGTCGAGATGCCTAACATATCCGAAGAAGCTATTATTAACAGAAGCAATTTCCCAACTTTACAAAAAAGACCATTACCTTCAGATTCTTCATCACAATTAGAAACAGAAAATGAGAAAAATCAAACTTGTAAAAATGAATCCACAAAATCTAAATCAAAGAAGAAAAAGAAACAAGACAAAAGTGATGACAACTCCATGCATGAAAATGCTCATATCAAGAAAGTAGAAGAGCTTATTGCACCCATTAAAAATACTATCTCTAATAATCCTCAAAAGTTCCCTCTTACCTATGAACAGCTGGAAAACTTTCTTGAAAATTCTTTTGGCTCTAACAACCCCATCGTTATAGCTAAAGATTATACTGATGATATTCAATCCATCATTGAAATGCTAAATGAAATTTACCCCCTACTAAATGAAAGATCAATCAAAAACAGAATCACAAGAATAATTAATAAATTGAAGAAACATAACCAATTACCAGAAGAGTCAGGATCTGATTTGTCTGAATAAAATGATACTTTTTCTATAAATTTTATGAATATTCTACAATGGAATGTCAATGGATTCTATTGCAGATTAGAAAGACTACAATTATTATGCATAAACCATAAACCTGAAATCATTTGCATTCAAGAAACCAACTTTAAAGCCAACCATGTAGGTATTATAAAAGGATATAAACCTTTTCATAAAAATCGATCCACATCCAGCATAGCAAGTGGAGGTGTCGCTACTTATGTTAAAGTGTTCTTAACAGTTAAACAACTTGACATCCAATCTAACATCGAGGTTGTAGCTGTAATAATTCAAGATCATAACCCAGTGTGTTTCTGTAACATTTACCTACCTAACAGCCACAACTTTGAAATTAATGAAATCAAAGATATAATCAAACAACTCCCCAAACCTTTTGTCCTACTCGGAGATTTTAATTGCCGTAACACCTTATGGGGTTCAAAAACAAATGATCCCAGGGGCAATTCCATTGAAGCACTCATTGAAGAGCTTGATCTAACACTATTAAATAATGGGCAACCAACTCACTTTAATGTGAGCAATGGTAGCCTCAGTGCTATTGATCTCACCTTATGCTCCACTACAATTGCACCAAGATGCAACTGGTATGCTATAGATGATCCGCACGACAGTGATCATTTTCCCATCTTTATTGACATCAGTAGCCCTCTTCGCATACCAATTCTAACTATGAATCCCCATAAATTGAATTACAACAAAGCTAACTGGTTGAAATACCAAGATCTAATATCCAGGCGGTTGAATGATACTGACATCTTTGAAGGTAATGATGTAAATATTGACAGCATTCTCCATAATTTCTCAGAAATAATTTTAAAATCTGCTAATGATTCAATAGAGTCTTGTAAATCTTCAAAAAGGACAAAATCGGTCCCATGGTGGAATGAAAAATGCAGAGAAGCAATAAAACGATCCAAGCTTGCTTTTAATAGATACAAAAAACATGGTACTGTAGAAAATAAAATTGAATACAAAAAAATGAGAGCTGCTGCAAGAAGAACAGTCAAAGAAAGTAAAATTTCATCCTGGGTCAACTTTGTCTCCAAAATTACCAAAGATCATGATATCAAAAAATCATGGAAAAAATTAATGCAATCAAAGGTATAAAAAGATCCAATCAAATTAATTTTCTTCAGTCTACAGATAACCTGTTTATCACTGATCCTGATGCTATTGTTAACGAGTTAGCTAACAACTTTGCCAATAATTCGAGCACTCTAAATTATTCTGAAGCCTTCCAAATTTTTAAGAATGAGAAAGAAAATGAACCTTTAACTGACTACGAAGATCTGTGCTCTCAATACCACATCAATGATCCCATTACATTAAATGAACTAAGGGCTACATTCAAAGTCCTCAAAGACTCTACACCTGGCCCCGATAACATCCCCTATATTCTTCTCAAGAAACTACCAATTAATGGTCTTGAAACTCTCCTCAAAATTTACAACTTTATTTGGGAAAATAATGTTTTCCCCAAAATATGGACCTCCGCAATTGTCATTCAAATTCAAAAGCCAGGGAAAGATCCATCAAGAAGTACTAACTATAGACCGATTGCCCTGACTTGCAACATGTGTAAAATCATGGAAAAAATTATAAACTATAGACTACAGTGGTATTTGGAGTTCAAGAAGATTATATCAGACAACCAATTTGGCTTCAGGCGTCATCACTCAACTTTATCACATCTAGTAAGCATTGATTCTTACATAAAAGAAGCTTTTTCCAATAAGCAACACGCATTAGTAGTCAACCTTGACATAGAAAAAGCATATGACATGGTATGGGTGCATCGCATCAACTTAAGTTGCAAGAAGTAGGTGTCGGCGGAAATTTGTTGCAACTCATCAAAAACTTTACCAAAAATCGTGTCATTCAAGTAAGGTCCAATGGCAAGCTCTCTGATAAGAAGAACATCGAAAATGGAG
>BLKR01010015.1:0-73892 GCA_011170035.1 Teleogryllus occipitalis
ACAATCCAATATTACGTGATGCGTCTTTTTGTTATATTTCCACATTCGTAGACAGATGATAGAAAACCGGAAAGGCAAACTTGTGTCGTTCGCAACGCGCAGGTCAGCGCAATGTCAATGCAGTGCTCTCCGCGCCGCGACCACCCGCGCTTTCAATTGCTCAATGGGGCTCGCCATTCACGCCGCGCCCTCCGCCGCGACCTTGCCCCTCCCACCCCGCGGGCGCAGCTGGGCATCGCCGTGTGTGTGGCGCAACTCGCCTGGCAAATGTTCGTGCGCTCCCCCGCCGAGCCCTTGCTGTGTGGAGGCGAACCCCCCATACTCGCTCGCCGTGCATTGTCCTAAGGCGTTGTGGCGGTCGTATCATTGAGTCAGCATGTGAACTTCCGATGATCATCGATCAATTATTTTCGTCTCATTTTACGTGAGTAGTCTCAAGCCATCAGGGCTGCTCTTTCGCCTGGCTACGCAAATTTTCCTACGCTCTTTTCGCCATCTAGTAGAGAAAGAAGGTATTACTCGGGCGACGAAACAGACGATTTTAATTTATTGCAGAGGCTTGTTTCAGGCTCGGGAGTCTTTTACGTGCAGAAAATCTACAACATGGAAAATGCACTGAATTCGACCCACCCGTGTAGCTAGTGTTGAGAATCCTGCCACTATCGGGACTCGAACCCTAGAACCTCCCGGTCAGAAGCAATGTCCAATTGGACAAGATTCCGCTCCGTTTGCGGAGGAAATTCTCTTATTTCAAGCTCACAATTTAAAAAAATATTATTTCAAAAATATTTGTGAGTGTCCGAACTGAAATTAGTCTCCCTGAAAAGGAGCTAACATTCAAAAGATGACTTGTCCATTTGGCAAAAATTGAGTTCTTCTGTTATTTTACCTAGAATTTTAATTCCAAAATAAAAAAAAACTTGAGATGCCTCACAACACATTAATTGTTCTCAGATGTCACTGCAGCGCCTCTGACCGGGAGGCCCTAGATTCAAGTTCTGACGGCGGCAGTATTTTCTACACTAGCCTTTCATCTAGGTCGAGTTTAGTCGCTGTCTGGGGGAGAATTCTAGCGACCGGCTGCTCTGTTCTGCAGTTTTCCGTGGTTTCTCCGATCAACACGTGGCGAATGCCGGAACCCTACCAAACGGGCCACGGACCGCCCGCGATCTTTCCTTCCTCTTCCTTGTCCTATCCTCTCCCTTACGCACACACACTAACATGCACTACACTACCACATATTCCGGGAGACCGGTCAGGATCTTAGAGCTTGTCCTGGCTAGGGCGGTGCCCCGCTGGTGGGAGAGTCCTGGTTAGGGGAAACCCCACTAGCCGACGATAGGTCGGCGCCGGATCTCACCATCCAGCGGGGGAAGATCACCGCAATCTCCCGTCAAAAACATGCACTACACTTATGGGACTAACGATTAAAGCCGTTGACGCAACCGGAAACACGAAAAAATCAATCAATCAACTAACATACACTACACTACCACATATTCCAGGAGACAGGTCGGGGGCTTACAGCTTGTCCCAACTGGGTCGGTGCCCCGCTGATGGGAGAGTCCTGGTATGGGGGATACTCCGCTAGCTGACGGTAGGTCGGCGCCGGATCTCGCCATCCAGAGGGGGAAGATCACCGCCATCTCCCTACGGGAAAAACATGCACCACACCTACGGGACTAATGACCTAATCTGTTGACGCGCCCGGAATCACCAACCAACCTACCTACGTTTTGAACGTTTGCTCCTCGTGTATTTAATATGCTCCGAAGCCGCCTGGTCCCTGAGGCCGGGGCGAGCGCCCGCGGCGGCTGCCGTCTGCACTTCGCACGCGCGGGGGCGGTGCCCGGCTCCGCGCGCCTTCGCTTCCGGTGCCCACGCGCCTCGCGACCCGCCACTTCCGGTGGTCGCCGCCGCCCCATTCAGCCGCCCGCATTCTCCGCCCCCGGGTTACGCAAACGGCGCGGCGCGGCGCGATCGGGTCAGGGACGGGACGACGCCCCGGGGACGACCTCGCGCCCGCGCCGCCTTCTGCCACGCGAGCCACGCGAAAAACCTGCCGGCAGGAAGCGGAAACCATGGAAAGTGTCGAAAAATGACCCGGATGGCAATGCTGTGGAACTTCGGAAACAAAGAATGTGGAGAGAAAAATCCTTGTACTCGTACACCTTTTTTTCGGAAAAGAAGTAAAACAGTCGTTCCATGTAATTTGTTATGTCAAAGAACTTCAAATCTTAAAGAAGCCTGATACCAAAATGTGGCTCCGGCTCAAAATATAAGTAATACATTATTTCGCTTAGGATTTTGGATTTTTAAGGTAGGATTTTGGCGACAGGCCTACTTTGACACGCAGTATCTGGTAGTTCAACACTGTAAGCGAAACGAAATTCATAATTGGTTGCATTGAAATCATCAGATCATGAAACGCCCTTAGTACCGAATTCTTGACAAATATGATGACGATAATGTTGATGAATATTAATAATGATAATGATTGATGTTAAGTGAAATCGTTTGCTTTTGCTGTCAGTCCGATGCTATTCGCTGGCAGATGATACTGCATCAAACGCTAGTATGTTCTAACGTTTTGGTTTTCCTCTATGCAGTGCCTCAGGACTGCAGAACCACGATGATTTCTTGTCTACAGACCATCTGTTCTAGTTGCGGCCGAAAGTGCGAAGACGAAGGAGGATAAACTATTGAAGAAAGTATAATGTGCCTCTCCCGAAGCTGATGGACTTGAGCGACACTTTAAAGTACTTGGTGATTTGACGGTAAATGACATTTAGAGGGAGAGCATTAAATAACCCCCAAAAGTTCACTACATTTAACAGTTGTTTATTTATTATGCAACTGAAGGCAAAGATGTGGACATTTTGAGAAATGGAGAGTCATAGAGAAAGAAAAGGAGAGAAAGAAAGAGAAATAAAGTGAGAGAAAGAATGAGAGAAAGAAAGAGAGAAATTAGGTAATAAAGAAATAAAGAAAAAGATAAATTTATTTAAACTACAATTGGGTGTAACCCGGTGGTAGTTAATTCCATAAATAAGATAAAAATGTCATGAAAATAATATAATAATGGTAAACATAATGCTAAAATGATAATACTAATACTACTACTACTACTACTACTACTACTAATAATAATAATAATAATATAAAAACTGCTGATTATTAAAACATTAAATTACACGAAAAAGAAAAGAAACGTCAATCATCTAAAGCCGCACTGATAAATTAAAACCGCACTGCACTATCCTTCACTTCATTTCACTTCACTATAACACTAAAAACATTTCTTTATTATTTCTCTGCTCTACACGACACGACACCTCACTTCACTGTATAACTAAAATATTCTTAGTGAACGCCCTCATAAACTTAAAAATATTCTAAATTAATTTCCTAAACTGTTAAACACGAGGAAAGGGTTCAAAGGTTTTTGCAGGCAACCTATTCCAATATCTTACACGAAGAAAGAGAGAAAATAGATAAAGAAAGAAATGGAGAAAGAAGGAAATAAAGAATGAAAGAGAAAGAAAGTATGAAAGAGAATAGATGAAGTAGATCAAGCTATTGTAGTGTTCGCCCTGTCTCTATCCTGTTGCAATTGCTCCCGTTGCTACAGTGGGATGGCATCCTTCAGGAAGTCTCATGCTTCGTCACATAACAGTTGCTCGGGTCGTACGCCTGATTTACTATCACCACTAGCAAGAGGCGGAACTTGGTAACGATTAAAATAATATTGGCGATGAAAATCAGAGGGAAAAGCGTAGAATGGAGACAGTTAAGAAGACGTCTCCTCGCTGTGTTGGTAATGTTAATTCCGTATTTTTAAGGGACGGCAGTGACATCTGCCCTTTCGGATTCTTGTTTGAAATTGCCGAATACGAATTGTGGCTCTTCACAAAGAAGTAAAGGAACAAATTCGCCAATTTAAATACATAAACCAAAGCATTAAAAAATAATTTAACATTCAATATTTTAGTTAATAAGTTCATAACTTAATTATTTCATTGTTTTAATTCAATTGTGTTGTATGAGTATTGATATGATTAACATAGATTCAATTGTTTTGAAAAAAAGAAGTTGTAGTGATGGATAATGGTCATGATCACCTGGCAACAACATTTTGTTGAAATGAGGTTTCTACTGTTTGCACTCTGACAATGAGACAGTTCTGTATCGTGTGCAATGGTTCAGATTTGCGGTGTGACATCGGAAATGGACAAGAACTTGGTGAATATTGTTCCTTTTTTGCTTTTCCAAATATCTTTATTGTACTATTTGTATAATTAGTTTATTGTTTACGGTACGGGTATTTGTATTGTAACTGTGCGCAAGTCCGAGGGCTTGCTAGTGAGTCATTGCACCAAGTAACATTGTTATAACTCCCGAGTTTTCGTGGTGAAATGTATACAGTAGTTGTATGCTACTTCGATTCTCTTCCATTATTAACATTCCTATGTACAAATCAAATTTAGTTTTTCCAATTCCTGGAAGTATTTTGGGAATTTTGAGCTATTCTTTGTTGCTTTGCCAGTCATTCCTTTTCGTCGGTACTTTTTTTTCCAACTTCAAAATACTGTGCGAGAGAGGTTATCTTGGTTATGTTTCAATCGGGAGCAAAAATATTTTTAAGCCTCAAAAATTATTTTAGTGTTTGAATTGAATTTCATTATGTAAGTAGTTTCACTCCATCACCCACGGTGTTTATGAAACTTAATAAACATTGAAAGAAAAGTAAAAGGAAGCATAACTTTTTTTAAGGTCAAATAAAAATTCTCCGAGCATGCCTGATACATTTTCTCGAATACAGACTTGGTGAAAACGTGCATGTTCGTTCTTAACCGACACTAACCGCACTGACGTTTTTCGGGAAGAAATGAAGAAACAAGAAATGATTTTTGAGGGATTGCACCTCTTATCTTTGAAGGCTGCAAGAATTCTTTCATATTCTCTCAGTAATTCGAAACTTGACGATCTCCTAAAACGTTCACGCTACCTGTTCAATTCAACTTATAAACTAACAAAAGTTCCTAGCAGCCTACAAAGATCTTATTTGGAGGCTATAAAAATGCATTTACTTCATTTAAGCATCATTTAGTACATACGGAAATTTTTCTTTCAATTTTGTAGCCAAGAATCATTTTATCTGTCTATTTAAAATGCATTGAGTTATCAGATGGCTCTCATAATAAGCTCCAAAAGTACTAGGATATTGCTCTTCAAGGTACTCTTACACAGGTACCTTGTCTTCCGACTCATCTTCCATATTTTCATTCCGTTCTCGGCGCCTTCTACATTAATGAACTACATTATTGAAGATAGAATTTTTTCTTATCAAAAAGTAAAAAAAAAAAGAAATATTTTCTTCAAAATTAGATTTTCAAATGAGGTCGTCTACAATGTTTTTAATATCTGAGTAATTTTAGCGAAATTTTGCACGAAAAAGGCAATTTTAAAAACAAATATTTTTTAAAAACAAGTCTCAATGTTTTCTTTAAACATTTTGTACGTATAATGTGATGCATTGAATAACTGCACTAAATAACACGTAATGCACGCCATTCTAATATATTCTTTTTATTTTTCAAAAAATTTACAAATGTAGTTTTAATACCATTCACGTTGTTAATATTTACATTGCAGATACTTTTATACAAAATTGTATTTATGTGTACAACTCTTTCAAATTATTTCTCATGAAATTCCTTGAAACCTTTAAAGAAAACTTCTCTGAAAATAAGCTCAAAATTGCGCATTTTCAAAAATGCTCAAACAATATTTTCTTAAAAATAGCTCCAAAGTTTTCAATGAAAATTTGTGGGTATATTCAGGTTTTACTCTTCTATAATATTCTTAAAGACACACTTCAATTCTACTATTTAGAGGCAGAAAAAACTGAAAAAATGTTAAGTGTTGTTGAAGAGAAAATGTTAAGTTGTTTGAAGAGAATAGTAGAAAGATACTTCAGTGTAACTATAGTACAACAACAGTCTAGTATTAGCAAATTAAGATAATATAAATCATATTAGAATATCTCTATAAATTTGGAGTTCCGAAGTGTTTTCTTCAAATTTTCCGCTAAAATTGGAGTTACGAGGTTTTTATTGCGTAGTTACATGATTTAATTCGCCTGGGCCTGTATAAAGTGTGTCTGAATAAACATCATGACGTGTGTGCTAGTCTCATTTTGCAAATTCGAAACATAGTTTCCACAAGCAGACAGACTTATACCGTGTTTTTCGAGTTAGTGTGAGTGATGACTCGCGGGAAGGTCTGTAATAGAGGTGGTATTGGTTAAACACAATTGTAGTCCCAAAAAGTAAGGATCATCAAGACGCTTCATCCTGTTAAAGCAGGATTGTACTGATTGTTTTCATGGAATAAACTTATTGGAATATTGGAAAAAAACAGATGCACAGAATGTGAATGATGAAAGGTAGCCAGCATTGTCTGAAAATTTAATTATTGCTTGCCATTGGCCACTCAAAACATGATTTAAATTGTCAAAAACATATTTTAGTGAACGCCCTCTTTTTACCGCAATATCTTCGTCGCGGCTGTGGCAGGTCTGGTTGACTGTTTGGGCTCTACTGGTGAAAATTCGAACTCTTAATTTTCAGATATCAGCTGAAAAACCCCAGTTGGTCTTTCCTTTTTTCTCGTCTAGCAGATTATACAATACTTCCTCATTGAAGACATCATGCAACGTAGTAGTTTTGCAAGAAAGGATTTCATACTTGAAGAAATAATGGAACTTCATGAGACTTCTGTGAATGCTAGCATTATATGAGTATTTACACAGAATGTTTGCTCTGTTGGTCGAGCGAAAGTTTATTTCGGTGAACCGGAGTTTCGGAGAAACTCGTGTTTGATGGATCTATTTCCCACTGATAGCAGGGGCCGTGCAAAGCGTGGGAGCTCACCAGGGCGATAACTGGGACGCGAAACTCGAACGCCTCTCAAACTGTTTCCCCGATATTTGTGCAATTTGCATTGCCATTTTTATACATGACGTTCCTTCAATACGTTACATCAATGAACAAGATGTTACATCTGGAATATGAAGGCAATTAGTTTATTTGTTTATTTTGGATACCATTAACACAAATTACGAAAATACTTAGCAGTTTTACGATTTTTAATTGTTTGGTACCTTAATTATTTTTTTAATATAACCTAAACTACATGACAAATATTTTGCAGTTTTTGAAAATTTCAAAATTTGATAAATGACCAAATGTTTAAGTAGCCTACTGTAGAATTGGATTGATGATATTAAGGCAGTTTATTTTATTATAATTATTAGTAGATCCCACACTAGAATCCTAAGTGTGGAAAGGTTAAAAAAGATTTGAAAATTAATAATAGTTTTAATAAAATTTAAATGATATGAGTTTCATCACTGTACGATTATCGCTTTTCCAAAATAATCGCTAGTTACCTTTGAAACCGTTGAAACTATAATCCACGTCGATTAAAAACTCTTTTTTAAAACTTTACTTTAACTATTAAGTTAAATGATTCGGAACTGTATGTGCACAGGTGATAAATATTATGTTGTTTCACAGCCTTACGTAATCATTTCATACAAGAATTTGCCCTTATCGTTCGTAACTTTTTGTTTAGAATAAAACTGGTTTTGCTGGCTTGCAGTTTTCAGCTAGTCAGACTCGTTCAGTCGTCATTGGTAATTTTCTGTTTGATGCTCTCATAGGTTCGTTCAGCAAAGTTTTGAGAAAGATTTAATTATTCTTTCACAATAAAGTGTTTTGTCTACCATGATTGTGTATGGTCTGAGCAGGGTCGGATTTACCTACAAGCGAAATAAGCAGTTGCGTAAGAACCTCCACTCTTGGAATACCTCATGCCCCAGAAAAAAATGTTTGTACCTACAAAATAACTGTTACTAAAATAGTCTACTGCATTAAAAAGGTTTTATTTAAAGTTATAATTAATTGTTTTTTAATTGTTTTATTTAATTATTTATTTTAGGTCGCTTTAAAACATCTAAGGTCATTAGCAATCACTATTGATTTATACCAAAGATACATTTTACAAATTAGAATAAAAAGAAATACAGTAACAGTAAGACTGTACAGAACCGTATAGAATAGGACAGTACAGTACAGAAGTACAGTAAATTTACAATAATTAAGACCGTAGCAAGAAGACTAGCATTAACATATTTTAAAATTGACTTGCAACCTTGAATTAAAGATTTATATGTTAAATAAATGCTTTAATCTTGAATTAAAGATTTCATAAATTGCATTTTTGATGACAAGATTTTGGCTTAAACGTCCAAGTATAATGTGAGACGTTGATAACATTCCTCCACATTTTGGACAGGTGAGTGGGTCGGTTATTTATTAGATGGGAGTGGGTGAGTGAAGACTGGCCAATTCTTCACTCAATTCAATGTGTAGTGTGTATTACGTTCTTTAGTAAATCTGGAGATTTTTTCCGGTGGGGGAGGGGGGCAATTGTGCTTGAGACGCCTGCAGTACCTAAATCCGGCCCTGGGTCGCGTCATTTCGTCGGTTGATGGCTCTCGTTCCTCGCGTGCCCGCCCTTCCGCCAACCCCTTCCGCCCGCCCTTCCTTCGGCGCCTTCCACGCCGCCCGCGGGGCCTCTCGGGGCCGCTCCGTAGGTCGCCGCGCCGCCAGCTCTCCGTTCCCGACGGGCGCCCTGCCCTTTGGCGGCAGGCGCGCGCGCCCTTTGCACGCGCAAAAACGCGAACCAATTAAAAGGCGCTAAATGTTATCGCCTCCCACGCCCGCGCCGTGCCCGGCGTCCCCGCCGCCCGCGCCGCCCCCGTCGCCGGCTTCTCCACGCCGCCCCATGGGTCCGCTCGTCTGGGTAGGAAGGCTCTCGGATAGACTGAGGGATGGTGCTCATTGCGGAATAATCGGTTTTTGTTTATTTCGGTTATTCTACCTTCGTTATTATACCTTTCGTTTGTATGCACTACACTTCCACATATTCCGGGTGACCGGTCGGGAGCTTATAGTTGTCCTGGCTGGGGCGTTGCCCCGCTGGTGGGAGAGTCCTGGTTAGGAGGAAACCCCACTAGCCGACGGTAGGTCGGTGCCGGATCTCCCCATCCAGCCAGGGAAGATTACTGCTATCTCCAGAGGAATAAAACATTCACTACACTTACGGGACTAATGCGCTAAGCTGTTGACGCGCCCAGAATCACTAACCAACAAAACAAACCAACCTTCGTTTGTACATGGTAGTTCTAACCGCTTTATAATGTATTATTGACACATGTATTCCATTTTTCGTTGTTTTTTAAAGCGTTTGTGCAAAAATGATTTACTTTAAAACAAGAGTAATGTTATTTATTTTTGCGTAGTTGTCAAAATGCATTTTACACATTGTATGAAACATATTTTGATCATCACTTGAAAGTTTTGTATACGACTTAATAACAAATGCAAAGAAAATGAACATAGATTCAATGGCATGTCCTTTAGTAATCATAGTGTTGTCATTTTAACTAAGCTCTTTAAAATGCGAAACCCACTGAACACTAATTTCTTTAATTCATCTTTTTTCTTAAGGCAGTTTTCTCCTTTTATTTAATTTTCAAAACAACAGTTATAATCGGGACGAATAAATAGCCGAAAATAAAGGTGAACCTAAAAAAGAAAACTGTTTTCTGTTATATCCGCTAGGTTATTATCTTTCAGTAGCCCGCCTTGCTGTGGGACGGGGTAGGAATCCGCAATAAAGAGTGTATGGTGAAATTCATGCCTTGAGATGAATTGGAATTTGATTTGTGTCGCAAACAGAGAAAAGGATTCTGCAGTCTTTGCAATGCATTCATTCTCACTGCATTCTTTAAAATTGATTTTTCGACGCTACAAATAACAGTACTTCCAAATGAGAAGGGCCATGAAAGTCATGAATTTCTATTAACACCTTTTCTAGTTATGTACCTTTTCGTCTGCGAATTTAGCTTTGAAGGTATCAGCAAAAGCAAACGAGTCTAGCAAATAATGTTAAATGTACTCGACGCAAAATATTTGCAGCAATGCCATTGTGCATACATTTAGCGACAATTATCTTCAAGCTGCGTCTAAAGGCGAATTTCATACTTTCGGGAACTAAACCCAAAGATAAGTCGTATTCCATCAAAATTGAACTTTATTCCATTTCATTAATGCAGCAAGTTAACGGAGAGATTTCGCTTTTGAGCGCTGCCTTGCGATATGCAGAGCGCGTCGATCAAGAGCAGAGCGGTCGGAACCTCCTCGGCGTTCGCGAGTGCAAGAAAACGCGACTGTCGGCTCCGCGCCCCACCCCCTCCCTGATTGCACTCCCCTTCACCTCCTTTTCTCCTACCCGCAACACTCAAACACCGTCGAATCTCTGCCCTCATAGAGCGTTTGAACAACTAGTGTCCATGAAAGACAGCGAGGAAGGCGGGCATCCTAGGTTTTTATTTTTATTTCTAATGAAAAATGCATAAACTCTATTTGTTACTCCCTCTGTCTGGTATCTGAGTAAAATCCGGAGAGATTATGGTCTCCCTTAATCCTCAGTTTCTGCCCCCGCATGCTCTTCTCTTTCGTTAAATGTACACGTCCAGAGCAACACTCTTTCGCAGGCCGGTAGACGTTTCATTTCCTACGTTAGAGCGCAATATCGTTGCTAGCGTCTGAAGTTCGCCCCTACTCTTCAGTGGTCAGTATCGCTTGCTTGGGTCTCATCTGTCTCGCGTATATTTCTATTGTGAACATAATCCTTTCTGCAGGTCTCGGGGTTATATCGACCAATATCCGTTCCGATGCGAGTTTTTTGCAAGTGCTCTCCTGCGCTTTGTTTCAACTTCCAACCGCCGTTGCTTGTATTGGGGCTACTCTCGATATTTCCTTCATCTCCAACATCGCAACCCTGTGATTTCTACCTCTTTTGTTCCTGTCGCACCCTTGCATTACCACGCCTTCACCATCTCCACCCGCACTTTCACCTCCGCCTCTGGCCCGCCCGCCGCCGCCGCCGCCGCCGCCGCCGCCTCTCCGACGCAAAGGGAGCAGAGCCGTCGCGGAGCCTTTCGGCGGAGCAATTACAGAATTATTGAAATTCGCGAAGAGATACGGCGGGCGGCTAATTCGCGAGCCCGACGTGGAGCGGAGCGCTGTCGTCGCGGCGCTGCCACCGCCGCGGGGTGAAGGACCTGCCCTAAGCCCGCGGCGCGCGACAGGGCCTCGCGGGGCGCAGCAGTTCGAGGAGTGGGAGAGCGGGTACTGCGGCGCGGGGCGCGGGCGGCGCCGCCCTCGCCTCGCCTCGCCTCGCCCCGCGAATCCGCGCTGCCGTAATAACGTTTTGCGCGCAGCGCTGCGCCGCGACAGACATTCCGGCGGCGGCGACTTCCCACACTCTCCCCCTCACCCACGCCCTCACCGCTACTCTCGTCCCCGCTCTCGCCCTCTTCCTCGCCTTCGCCCTCGCCCTCGCCCTCGCCCTCGCCCTCGCCCTCGCCCTCGCCCTCGCCCTCGCCCTCGCCCTCACCCCCGCCCTCGCCCTCGCCCTCGCCCTCGCTCTCGCCCTCTCACTCCTGTCATCTTCCTCGCCTTCGTGCTTGCGCTTGCCCTTGCGATCCCCTCTGCACTCGCCCTCGCACTTGTCCTTCCCCTCGCCCTTCCCCTTACCCTTGCTCTCGCCATCTTCGTCGCCTTCGTGCTTGCGCTCACCCTTGCGATCCTCTCTGCTCGCGCCGTTGCCCTCGCCCTCACCTTCGCCGTCGCCCTTGCCATCACCATCGCCCTCGCCTTCGCCCTTCCTTTCGCCTTCGCTTTTGCCCTTACCCACGCTCTGGCCCCCTTCCTCGCCTTCGTGCTTGCGCTCGCCCTTGTGATCTCCCCCTGCTCTTGCCCTTGCCCTTGCCCTCGCCTTCGCCTTCGCCTCGCCCTCGCCCTCGCCCTCGCCCTCGCCCTCGCCCTCGCCCTCGCCCTCGCCCTCGCCCGTGCCCGCGCCCTCGCCCTTGCCCTTGCCCTCGCCCTCGCCCTCGCCCTCGCCCTCGCCCTCGCCCTCGCCCTCGCCCTCGCCCTCGCCCTCGCCCTCGCCCTCGCCCTCGCCCTCGCCCTCGCCCTCGCCCGCCCTCGCCCTCGCCCTCGCCCTCGCCCTCGCCCTCGCCCTCGCCCTCGCCCTCGCCCTCGCCCTCGCCCTCGCCCTCGCCCTCGCCCTCGCCGTCACCCTCGCCGTCGCAATCGAAATCGCACTTGCCCTCGCCCTCGTCAACACTCTCGCTACCGCTCTCGTCACTACCCTCATCACAACCATCGCTCTATATATCCTTTTGCTTTCTTTTGAGTCTCTTTCTTCGATTTCACCGGGAGATACCTCCCTACACCTCCTCCGCTCTGATACCATAGACTAAGGAGGTAGTATTTTTCTCTACGCTGATACTGACCTAACTCTACCGTAACCCTATTCTCCAACAGCACTTCAACACGTCTCCTCCTTTTTCTTACACCTCCACTCGACAACCTCCCCCCCCCGGCTTACGTCTTCACGCTGCCTCCCTCCTTTCTCGTTCCCAACTCCTCTTGCCTCCCAATCGCACTCCGTCCCACCTTCATATCTCTCCCGCCTGTTTCAACGTCCGATCTCCGTTTCAAGCCACCTCCTGCAACCCTATCCACCTCTGTCGGGCTCCGCTTGGTGCCGCGCCGCGCGCTGCGCGCAGTCCATTCCGCGCTGTGTGGCGCTGCGCAAATGACGCCCTGCGGCTGTCGCACCGCAGCAGCTCGGCCCGCACCGCGCCGCCTCGCCACCCGTCGCGCGTCGTTTCCGATTTCGCGATGCGTTTGCCGCGCGGACCGCCCACGCCACCTGCTCGCCCGCGTCGCCCGCTCGCCCCTGGAGCACCGTCCGCCAGCGCTGCTTCATTCGCGCTCTCCTGTAGCTCACTCGTCCACTTGCTTGCTCACTCATCTTTCCGCGCTTTTACCCACCCACTCGTCCAACCCTCCACTCGTCCGACCCCTCCACTCGTCCGACCCCTCCACTCGTCCGACCCCTCCATGGCCCGACCCCTCCACTCGCCCGACCCTCCACTCGCCGGAGCCCTCCACTCGCCCGACCCTCCACTCGCCGACCCCTCCACTCGCCCGACCCTCCACTCGCCCGACCTCCACTCGCCCAGACCCCTCCTCGCCCGACCTCGCTCGGCCCCGACCCTCCACTCACCTGCGACCCTCCACTCGCTGGACCCTCCCCTCGCCCGTCCCCTCCCCTCGTCCGCCCCCTCCCCTCGTCCGACCCCTCCCCTCGTCCGACCCCTCCACTCGTCCGACCCCTCCACTCGCCCGACCCCTCCACTCGCCCGACCCCTCCACTCGCCCGACCCCTCCACTCGCCCGACCCCTCCACTCGCCCGACCCCTCCACTCGCTCGACCCTCCACCCGCCCGACCCTCCACTCGCCCGACCCTCCACTCGCCCGACTCGCCCGACCCCCAACTCGCCCAACTATCAACTCGCTCATCCACACGCCCGATTTTTCGCACACTTGACAGCTCATATTCTCTCATCCATATATTCACCCATTCACCTGTTTGCTCATTCGCCCTCTCGCTCTGTCACTAGCCGGCTCTGTCGCCAGAGACCCAGACACCTGCTCGCTAGGGCACTGGATCTCTTGCCCTCTTTACTGACTAACGCGCCCTTTACCGGCACCGGCTCCCTCTCTCTCTCTCTCTCTCTCTCTCTCTCTCTCGTCCTCTGACACTGTCGCTCTCCCACTCACCATTTTAGCTACTCCTTCGATATTCGCCAGTTAGCCCCCCGATTTCCTGCCCATCTCTCTCTGCCCACACAGTCGCAAACTCCCTCTACTTGTTCATTGGCGCGTTGTCCCACAACACCTTTAGCGCTACTATGTACTCTAGCGATGCATGTAGCACCAAGGTTCCTTGGTGACAGGGACGGGGGTACGGAGACCCTCTTCACGGGAGATATTGATTGTAAATGTGAGGGATAAGGATAAAATCCCTTTCTGATCCAAGAGGAATTTTTATGGACACGGAGAGTTCGAGGCACATTTTCTCGCGGATCGCAATCCTCTTCACATTACTTGAAACACGCAAATAGCGTTGTTTTTGCATGAAAGACAACGTAGATATCTTCTTCAGATTTCTGAAAATTATTTTTTATATATGTTATGTAGCATATAGCGCCGAGAGCTGGTATTTACTGTAAGAACGTGTCAGAAGAGAACATGCAAACATTGTGAGGGAATCCTTAAGTGACGCTGCTTTAAGAGAAAGAATGTATCGTGTGCACGCGAGGAAGAAGAGAACACAAAAATATATTTTATTTCGAAGTCTGATTGTTTTTTAGAAAATTAATTTCATGGCAATGGTCAAAAAATATTCAAAAATCATCAACTGAGAGTGAAATTTACATTTCCTATATCAGATAAATGTTTCTTGCGTAAATTATTCAAATTCATTCACACAAAAAGAGCACATCAAAACAAATTTCATCGTCCCAATTTATCCACATTCCGTTTCCTCCTGAAGGCCACGCCCCAACAGCGACGCGTCCGTCACCGCTTGTCGCGTCGTCGGCCATTGTGGCCCGCCCGCGCGTGTCGTTTGTCTTCCATTGCGCGTGTGCGGTCGCCCGTCAACGTGAGTCACTCGCCGCCACACACCGCACCACACACCGCACGCCGCGTGGGCGTCGGCCATGAAGTTAATTCCATCCACAGGCGGCCGCAGCGAGAATTACCAAAGCCGCCTGGGTATGCATATAGGTATTGAGTCAGCGAGTAACGAGAACCGCCACCGGCCGGAACATCGACGCCGCCGACCCCAATAGCCCGCAGCCTGCGGCTTCGCCTTCCCCGATTCCTTCGTCATCGTCGCCTCCGCCTTCGACATTGGTATCGACCGTGCTAGGATGTAGCCGCCATCTCCGCTGCCGCATTTGCCTTAATCGCCGTCACCGCCTCCGTCGTCGCTTCCACTATCCCCGTCACCTCCACCACCACTGTTGAATCCACCTCCTCCGTAGTCTCCAATTCCACCGTTGCCTCCACCTCCGCCGTCCCTCCACCTTCATTGTCACCTCCACCATCACCGTTGAATCCACCTCCGCCGTCTCTCCACCTTCGTTGTCACCTCCACCATCACCGTTGAATCCACCTCCTCCGTAGCCTCCAATTCCACCGTTGCCCCCCTCCATCGTCACCTCTACTGCCACCGTCCCTCCACCTCTGCCGTTGCCTCCACCTCCACCGTCGCCTCTACCTTCACCGTCCCTCCACCGCCATCGTTGCCTCCTCTTCCGCCGTCCCTCCACCTTCGCTGTCACCTCCACCATCACCGTTGAATCCACCTCCTCCGTAGCCTTCAATTCCACTTTTCCCCCACCTCCATCGTCGCCTCTACTTCCGCCGTTCCTCCACCTTCGTTGTCACCTCCACCATCACCGTTGAATCCACCTCTTCCGTCGCCTCCAATTCCACCGTTTCCTCCACCTCCACCGCCACGTCTACCTCCACCTCCACCTCCACTGTCGCCTCTACTTACACCGTTCCCTCCACCTCTACAGTCGCCTCCACCTTCGCCATCACTACAACCTCCACCACTCCCATCTCCGTCATGGAAATCTCCGTTTCCATCAAGATCTCGGTTTCCAAGTCTGCTCTGCCTCTACCCTCACCTCACCCATTCTACCGCCACGACTCCAACTCCACCTCCTCCTCCTCCCCTTTCTCTTCCTCCCACTCGCCTCCACTCCACTCCGAACGACCTTTGCCGTCCCTTAGCTACGTTCCCGCGCATCCGCCCACTCGCATGCTGTCTGCCGCGCAGGACAATAGTGCGCTGTGAAGCTGCCGCGTAGTTTACACATTTAGAGCGCGCGGCATTTGCCCTCGCGTGCGGTCGCGTTCCCGCAACCTGCGGCTGGCAAACGCCAGCACGCCACGTGTGCGCGTCCAACCACCAATGTTCTTTCGCAGAACTCGCGAAACGATCGCACAAAAATTATTTTAAATTTTTGGCAAATCTCAATAACAAGAGCTGAAAATCGCATTACGTAAACATGTTGACGAAAATTCTGGCCTTTCGCATTAAATTAATATATTTTCTCTTTGATTTTATAAATACAAAAATTGGAATGAGGAGAAACAATCTGTAATTTCAATGTACAGTAATTGAAATGGTGTATCAACTATTTCTACAAAAAATGTGGTAGTTGAAAACGTGACGTTATGTGCTTTGCAATATTGTGCAACTTTATTTCCCTCACTAATCACTGCCAGCTGCTTTTCCTAATTATCTCCAAACTTCAATTTGAAGTGAATAAGTTCATGCAATTTTTGGGAATCTTCCATACAACAAACATTTCCTCTCAGCTGAATCATTCCATTGACACGTTTAGGGGAAGAGATTAAATATTCTATCAATTCAACGACAATATTTCCCATTCTTATAACACTTGTACTACGTAATTAACTTGCTAAATGAATGATTAATGATAAATAGTACAGATGAAAAAAGTGACACCCATTTGTAGGAGTTAAATGATAAATAGTTACTAATTTGCACGAGGGCCATCCAGGAAGTCGAAACAGTTGTCGAATGAAGAGACAAATGAAACTTTTTCAACGATGTTTGTATTTTACCGTTTTTTTTAGCTTAGGACCAGTATTGACTCTCCAGCGACTTTGACTAGAATTTCCTAGGGCTCGAGTTCCGACAGTGGAGGATTTTCGTCTCTAGCTACACAGGTAGAGCCAATTCAACATCTGTGTAATTCTAACCATCAACTGCGTTGATCGGTAATGTACATGCTCTACACTACCACATACGACAAAGACCAGTCGAGAATATAGAGCTTGCCCCGACTGGGGTGATGCCCCGCAGTTAGGACACACTAGGTTGGGGAAAACCCCACTAGCCGGTGTAGGTCGGCACCGAATCTCACTATACAGCGAGGGAAAATCATTATCACTGGGATAGAAACGAGTACTACTCTTACGGAAGTATTGACCGTAGCAGTCGACTCACCCGGAAGCACGAAATAATGAATCAATCGAATCTATGAACATCGCGTTACATACAGGTATATTGATCCAGTGCTGTGAGGGCAAACATTCTTATTTATATAAATGTTATAATTTTTAAATATTTAATTACGTCATATTTAATTTAATATGAATTGGAATATTTAAGACGCCTCCGTTATTTAGGTAAAATATAGAAGGGGCAACACCCCTCCCTACAGAGCAAATACTGGAGTTCATTTCACTGAGACACTGACCATCTCAATTGCGGGGACGCACACGCTACTATTATGTAAATATTGAATGTCAGTTTCGATTTTTAGTTCTTAATTTTACAGAGCTGATTATTCTGTCCACTATCTGTCATTTTATCATACTCGCATTGTTTTTGGACGTGTTCACTCTTCAAAATGCAAACTGCCATAAATATCCTGTTTAATAACGCTGTCGCTGTGCGCACTTCCTATGACGCATCGTTGGCCCTTGTTCTGCTCCCAACTGCCAGAACCTCGGTTTCTCGAGGTGCACTGAATCAGCTCCCCCGGCGTCAAGCGAGCAACGGGCTCCAGCCGGCGCTCAACTGAGGACGCTCTAAGGACAGCGAGGACTGCGAGCTGCTATTGTCGCTAGGAGACAGCGAGGCTTCACTGAGAAGTCAACACCGAAGCAGTCCCCGCCTCCGTCCTCGTCCCCGCCTCCGTCCCCGCCTCCGTCCCCGCCTCCGTCCCCGCCTCCGTCCCCGCCTCCGTCCCCGCCTCCGTCCCCGCCTCCGTCCCCGCCTCCGTCCCCGCCTCCGTCCCCGCCTCCGTCCCCGCCTCCGTCCCCGCCTCCGTCCCCGCCTCCGTCCCCGCCTATACGTATTCCCGCCCCCGATTCCACCATCGCCACCCGCATCCTCCTTGCTCCTGCGTCTGCCTCGTAACAGACACTGAAGCAAAGGCAATGCACGTCTGAACCTCTCAGCGCCATTGTGTAGACGTACGTTCATGACATGAATATGTCGCTCGTTGGAGTCTCTCAGAGTGTAAATCTAATACTAAAATCCTTCATCCGAATATTAATCGAATTTTATTTATCTTTTAATTTACTTAATACTTATTCGTGTTTGTTATTTCTTTACCACAGAACAGCAATACGTTGTATGTGACTTATGTAGAATTTTCCCTGCAATCATTTATCCGTTTTTAACAATCGTTAACAATACATTTATCCGAAGCGGAATTTCCAAGCACATGGAAAAGTGTGTGTGACTAACAAATTTCGAAAAACGAACGCATTCATCAACGGCGTTCTCTGTGAGAATACTTACATTTGGATTTTTTTAGAAACAGGTTTCATACAAAATTAGGTTAAGAGTCCCTCTCATTTTGGGCTTGATGTAAGGTACAGGAAAAATTTTAATCAATGTGATTGAGAATTGGAAAGTAGATATTTTCGCACAGTTAAACGCATTTGTAACGTTAGGATAAGCAGAGATCTGGTAAAACAATCAACGTGTCTTTTAATATCAATTAATAAAAAAACAACCAAAAATACAAAAATATAATCAATTACATTAGAGTTTCTTACTAATATCATCATTAAGGAAGAATTAAAAGAAAAAGTAGAAAATTTTTGAGGCAATTTCATTCGAACATGTCATTCTCAGATTTCCAATCATGTTTGTATTGACTAAAACTCATGTACCTATCAACGACAAAGAGAAGGATATTTTAACCAAAATAGCCTTCCTATAAAATTTATAATTCTTGAAGAGTACGAGTGCAAAATTGTATGTTAACATTACGTTTACATTAAATGATCTCTGTATCCATCGATTACGATTTCAAAACGATTAATACCAATATGTTCGTGTAATAATTTAATTAAACCTATAATTTAATTAAAGAGAAATATTTCATTCACAATAATTTTAAAAAATGCATTGAAATGTTTTTTGATACAGAGAAAACACTTTTTAAAACACTGCTGATTGCGCAAAGTTGAGGAGACATTAAAGTTTGCAATTTGAGGGCTAATAGAATATCTCTTTTAATATGGTCTGACTGTACAGTTTAATATTCCAATTTCATCCCACTAATCATTCCACTAAAGAGTAAAATATGTTAATAAACGTAATGACAATATATTGGACATTAGCAAACAACCTCTCCCAGACCGAGGTTCTCAAGCTGAATATTAGCATTGGCATCGATGGTGTGAACATCTACAAATTGCGGTAATGTCATTGCAATCCAATGAGTCAGATGTGGTATGAGAATAGCAATTTCGGTATGATTAAAATAACGATGTTTTGCATATGTTTTGTTTTCCCAAATTAATTCAAATTGCCCTACGAACCAGTTTAGTACATAACCTATACATTTACGAGCGAATGCAATGTATTATTGAAGCATTCCCTGAATCATGTTAATTTGGATCCAATATTGGATGATTTATTAGGAAATTGTTTTAGTAATTAATTGCTCTAGTACAACTAAGAGCGTTAGTGGTCCAAGTTTGCGGCTGATAGTCAGTTAATTTGACATTCGTGTTATTTACTGGGGAATTGTGTAACATCATTAGACAGCAGTCGCAACATTGTAAACCTTTGGCGAACGTTCATTTAATTCTATTTTATAGAGAGAATCGTCATATCCTATCATCTTTTACAAATACATTATCATCTCGTCTTGCATGCAGAGAAAATACTCCGTAAAGGTAAATATTTCATTCACATATTGTAACATCATATTCTGTCATGGAACACCATTTATGAAATTTCCAAAATACTTTTGTCTATACGTTATTGTCTAAAAAATATTGTTTTGACCTTGAATATGGCAGAATTATTTTAATAAAAATATTTTTCACAATCTTGGATCTGATAATTAACAGATTGACATCCCCAAAAAATCTTCATTTTTCATCAGAAAAACTTCTATCTTGGATGCAACAGTATCTCGACCACTGTCAAGTGGGTAATACACAAAACATTACCTCAAAACAACCAAGATTTTAGATAGAATAAACTTATATTTACCATAATAAGTTTTAACCTTAGCACAGATTAGCTACAGCCAAAATACAAAAAATAAAATACATATACTTAAATAATTTTAACAATCAAGGAATAATGTCTTCGTAACTTAAGCAATTGTTATATAAATTGACCTAGGGTCGTTATTTTCTGTAAAGTGATTTGAGTTAATATTTCTTAATAGGTCGTTGCTGACCTCAGTCTTAATTTTTTGATGGCGAGAGTATATAAAATTTGCGTGAAAGTGTTTCTTGCATAAATACTGAGAAGAGTGATTGAAAGAGAGTTATCTGCATTAAGTGTGAATGTAGTAAGTGTAAAAAATGAATTTTTTTTCATAAACACATAACGATTGACAAATTAATATTTTGGGTATTAAGTAATGCTGCATGAATATCATTACAAACTATTAATTAATAATAGGTAGATCTCGTTTAGCGGTGCTATTCTGTCACACTTGCCGGGCGTTCTGAAAATTCGGAGCTTGATCAATACATAGTGGATGGCGGAGAAACCGTTTTCCACGCAGTTGCGATTTAAAGTGCAAACATTTTACGAGACAGCTTCGGTCCATTTGACCAGGGCTGCTCAAGTGGGCGATTCACTTCGCGTTCCCTGACCCAGCAATGAGTACGTGGTGTGGTCCACTGCTTGCCGAGACAGCCCAGAACGGCTAGGCCAGTAAAAGACGGTTACTGAAGTCTTTCTGATGACCGGACTATAGGACTGAGCTAGAGGAAAGCGCCTTTTGGGGAGTTAACTAAGGAAAAATTTGCGGTCTTCTTGGCAGTCTCCATATTTTATCTTGGAATGCGCCAATTGCCCGACAACTTTAATTTGGCCGACAGTTCGCTAGACAGTCGCTGTTCTTCACACTGCCGTCAAAAGACTGAATTTGTTCAAAACATTTACACTATGACAGCTTACTTGCACATGGTTCGTTGGACAGTTGCAGTCCTCTTAATTTTTCAGAGCTGGGCTAGCGGAAAGCGTCGTTTAAAGGACAGCTAGCTGGCCGTCACCTGCACTACGCAGCTAACTTGCAATGCAGATAACTACGCAACATTTTCAATATAACAGCTGACTTGCCGGTGGATTGCTTCACAGCTGATAACCTCTTAACTGATTACAAAGTATTGGTTTAGTAAAAAGCGCCGTTTACCAGAAGACAGCTAGCAGGCTCACAGATTGGAAGAATCCCTTTACACTTTCTTCAAAACGCTGAAGGCAGAGAAAGCACCGTTTACATGACGACAGGTAACTCGTCGACTTTGACAGTTGTTCTCTTGACTGTCTTTAAAGGACTCTGGTAGAGAAAAGTATTGTTTATGGTCAGCTGTCTGACTGATAATTTACTACACAGTTGCTGTCTTCACTATCCGAAAAGAGCTAGTCTAAAGGAAAGCGTCGTTTACCCGAAATCAGCTGCAACTGACCGACAATTTGCTAGACGGCTGCCAAACATTTCAAAAGGCTGGGGTGCCCTTAACACCATGTCAGCTAACTTGCCGACAGATCGCTAAGCACTTGCCGCCCACACGAGGGCCTCCACATAGTCCAACCTGGATAGCACCCTTTAACCGAAGACAGTTGGCTAGACACCCGCTGTCCTTTACATTGTCTCCACAGGGCTGCCGCATGCGCGAAACGCCCGCGAACCAGCCCGCTCTCGTCCTCCATTATTCGCGGCAAAATTTCCCATTACGCGTCCGCCGTTCTTCTTCCTTGCGCGAGCCATAAACTGTCGAACTCAATAAGCTGCGACGGCTGGCCCAGCTCGGCCCGCCCTCGGCGCGGCTCGACGCTGCGGCTCGCTTCCCATGCATGAGGCAGTGGGCGGGCATTGCTCGAACAGACGCCCCGCACTGGGCCACAGATCGAAAGCACAGAAAGAGGGCGGTGGCTCAGGGCATCAACTGATGTCACTGCAATGCCTATGACCCGGAGGTTTTATGTTCGAGTCCCGATGGTGGCGGCGGGATTTTTGACACTAGCTTGTCAGCTAGGTCGAATTCAGTCGCTATCTGGAGGAGAATTCCAGCGGCCGGCTGCTCTGATCGGTAGTTTTCCGTGGTTTCTTCGATCAACATCAGGCGAATGCCCGAGCACTACCCTAACAAATGGATCGCGCGCGATCTTTCCTTTCCCTTCCTTGTCCTATTCTCACACCTTACACACATATACACACACTTACACTAACACTCACTACACTACCACACATGCCGGGAGACCGGTCGAGGTCTTAGAACTTGTCCCGGCTGGGCCGCTGCCGGGTTGGTGGGAGATACCTGGGTGGGGGAAATCCCACTAGTCGACGGTTGGTTGGCGCCGGATCCCGCCATTCAGCGAGGGAACATCACCGCCATCTCCCGATGAGAAACATGCACTACACTTACGGGACTAATTGCCTCAGTACTTGACGCGCCCGGAATCACTAACATTCAATCTATCAATCGATAGGAGAGCTCGACAAAAACGTGAAAAATAACGTAAGAATGAAAATATAACAAATGAAAGAATAATGTCATAAAATTGAAAACGATGTTTAAATTGAAAATTTAAAAAAATGTAGTCAAAAATAAAAATTTAAAATTATAAATAAATTATCAAATTAAAAGCTAAAATAGAAAATTAAATATGGATGAAAATGAAAGATTTAAAGTTAGAATTAAATATCAGGATTATAAAAAGTTACACAAGATCATTTCTTCAAGGGATGTTTTATATTCATGTAAAATATGTCTTGCAAGCGGCAAGAATTAACATAAAATCGTAGAGCTTCCAGATGAAAAGAAGCTCGTATGGAATATTAGTTTCGAGGAGAAAATACAATTCATTAAAATATAATGAAATATTTTGTAGGCTGGAACACAGACTTGAAGACGCAGAGATTAGATTTTGGGGAAGTTGTTTTTGAATGTGAATTGGCCCTTATAGTAAGAAAAATAAAGAGATGGTACGAAAATTCTAACATTTTTCGAAATGTACATGCCTAAAAATGAATAGTTTGTGACATTAAATTTTCGAATGTTAGTGATCAAATAACTGTTCATAAGGTATTAAAATTAAAAATTATGTAAAATGCAGCACAAATATAACTGTAAATGACAAACATATCTCATTACGGCAAAAAAATTGAAGATCATCAGAAACTTTAATAGAGTTAATAAACATTATGGCCTACGCATTTTACGTATTGTAATACAAGTCGAATTTGAAAACTTTTGGCGGTTGAAACCCGTGCTTAGAAATCACAGAAAATATTGTTATGGTTGTCATTGTTTCGACCCACTGTGCGTGGAGCGAAAACCGAGGCCGATTTTTATGATCCAGTGTAACTGCGACTAGGCCGCAGTAGGTCGCTCTTTTCGCAGCGGGAGAAGTGATCTTGCATTTATTTCGCGTTGCCTGGGAACGTACGGCCGCGATTTCTCATATGCTTCGTGTCGCGGGCATCTTCTTTAAGTCGGTGATGGCTTCATGTCTTGGAATATCGATGACGGCGGGAAAGGAGATTCCACAGTCGCAGTCACGTATTTTGTATGCCCCTACTCAAGGCTGTTTATTTATATGACTCCCGAAGAATAATGCTGTTCTTTGAAAGAAGTTTTTGAAAGAATCTCAGTAACTGTGAATTCAATTACGATAACTGCGACGACGACAAAGACCCAGACATGAAGATAATGATTAGGATGACGAGAATGATGACTACGAGTTTACCTTGTAATGATGACTACGTCTTTGGTGTTAATGATGACTACGATGATGTAGAAGATAATAATTATGACTTTGACCTTGGATTTAGCCATGAAATAGGGCCAATAAAAAGTAGAGATTTTGGAAGAATTTTGGGGATTTTGAAATGACATAAAGAAATCTTGTCAGACGAGTTTGAACAAGAAAACAGTTGTGGGCTCCATATGAGTTATTTAAACGTTTGGATGTTAGTAATATACATACGTATGTAAAGTCGATTTTGGGGGATTTTGAAATGATGTTAAAACATCTTGTCAGACAAATTCAACCAACTGTGCACTCCACATGTGTGTTATTTAAAAGTCTGGGTGCGATTGATAAACATACGTACGTAAAGTCATATTTGTAGATAGGCTATTTTAATGAAAAATATTCATGACATGGTAAATATTATTCTTAAAGTTTGAATAAAGAATAAATAGATGGATCTAAAGCTACCATTTATTTCTGATTCGAAATATCAAACAATTTGTGAAATCTGATATGCTTGCTCCACAAAAGAATTCATGTGGATGGGGGAAAACAATATACAAGTTTAAACGGTCAATTCCAAAGTATTTCCATAGCATAATACAAATCATATTATAGAAAAAGAAAAGAATGAAAATAGGATTTTGAAAATTGAAGAAATTGTTCTCAGTTACTGAAAATTCAGTTATTCATCACGTTTCTTTCGCGTTCTAATATTTTATGGCTGAAAGAAAGGTATTAAGTTTAAGTGATCAATTTCAGAAAAATAGGAATAGATGAGTGCCCGATCTGAAACCCTCAGATGTCTCAAAATAATTAGAAAATAAAGTAGTTTATTTATTTTGAGACTGTTGACAATGAACATTATTTTTGCTCTCTAGAAATATTCGAGTATAATTCAAAAACAACTTTTCATTTCATTATCCTGAAATACAAAGCACACTCAATGAATAGGACATTTTTTGTGTAATTCAGTCAAAACCACCTTTAATTACCCTTTACGAACCTCAATGACAGCAGGACAACATGCCTAATTTCTCCTTATTTTCACCTCCGTCTTCAAAGAAACCACAATTTCAACGTCATAAAACAATCAAAAATTTCTCTCCTTGAAAAACATTTCCTTCATTGAAACCGGTTTACTTTTTCGAGCAGAACGTAAAAAACAAAAGCAAGAGAAATCTGGGCGAGAAGCACTATTGAGAGGGGCCTGGGGCGGGGTGGGTGCGAGCAGGTGAGAAGAACAGGGGGCCGGGAGCAATACAGGGGGCCGAGCACGGGACGTCACGCAGCAGGAAAGACCGCCCCCTCCCAAGGCAGGTTGCTGTCGTCGCCTGTGCAAAAGTAGGCCCTGCCTGCGTTGCCAATGGCAACACCCCCTGGGAAGAATGAAATGATTCTTAACGGATCGATTATAACGAACAAAAACGAATGGATTTTTTGTCGGTTGCTAAAGAAATTGCAAAATTTATTCAACTTTAATAAACCAAATTGATTAAATTTGAATAATGAGATGTTGCTCTTTTTTGATAACAGAAAATATTCTAATTATATAAAAGTAATAGAAAATGAAAACCCCATTACTGCTCGCTTAGTCGTATCACTTTCACCCTAATGCAAATGAGTGTGTGCTAGTTGCTTTTGATACAGGTGTATACAAAAGTAATTTAATTCGATACAAAAACATTCAAACACTTATACAAACAATTTAAAGCAAAAAAATATTTAATTGTTTAATCGTTAAATCGCCTTGTCTGTACTAAATTATACGTCTGTAATTAAAAAAAGTACTGACTGAAATTCAATGAGTAAATACATGGGAAAGAAGTTATATGGTAAAGGATTTCAATCAATTGTATTAATAAATCTATGTTAAAATTCATTTTTAAAGAGTTCAATATTCCTATAAATGAATAAAGTCAACTGATCATTAGCAATTTTCAATATCTCTCGACACCAAACCAAAAAGTGGAAAAATAAATAGTGGTAAGAACGATAGCATGTGCCACAAAGAGTTTTGACTCCTGATAATCCTGCGTGTAGCACACTTGGATTTCTCTTGCGATGACTAAATTATGGCAAATTAAATACTTTATTTATTATGTAAAATATAATTTTTCATCTAATTCACTAAGTGATCATTCTAACACCGAAATATTATTGATCGTTAATAACGGCTTTCAACAGTAAGGTATCTTAGTGGTAACCCTGGGATTGGTTGAATTGCTACGAGAACACCTAAAAACAAAAGCTATTACAAACAATAGACCAATATATACTATAGTTACATTAATGAAATAATGAAATTTACATTCCACGTAGTTCCATTTACCAATAAATGAGCACGATAACTACACAAATGAAATAACAGGAAAGTACTGACATATTTATTAAACGTAAATAAATCCAACAAAAAACACATGATAAATGTTTACTTCCCATTTCAGTGGAAATCATCATTAATATTTATATCACAGGTACAATTTTCTAAACAGTTGTACTGCAATATGTAAACAAATTTTAAAAACCCATTCGTTTTTGAGCGTTATAATCAATCCATTAAGACTCATTTCAATTCGTCCCAGGAGTATGTTGCCTTGCGCAACGCACACAGTCTCTAAATGTTTGATACGCCGTAAAAAAAATGTCGAAAAACGAATTCCAATCTAATACCCTTTTCAAGAAATCGATTTCAACTGTTTTGCAGACAAAAAAAACCGAGAATGTGTTCCAGTTTTGATTCTGTTTCAGACGGGTCGCTGAGCCACCCCCTACTGCCGTTGCTGCTACCACGGCGCCGCTGCCACCTCCACTACCACCGACAACATTGTCGATGCCAGACAGTTCAATCACTAATACCATCACTATCGACGTCACTCTCCCAACGACAACACTATCATCACCTGTTCAACTATCACGGCCATTGCCCCTCCCACCGGCGACGCAGCGCTAATCACCCTAACCACTCCCGCCTTCCTACCTGGAGACCGGTAGCGGTAGCTCAGTGCATCAACTGATGCCACTGCAGCGCCTCTAACCGGGAGGTCCTAGGTTACACTCCCCACGGCGGCAGGATATTCGACACTAGCTTTTCAGCTAGGTCGAATTCAGTCGCTGTCTGGAGGAGAATTCTAGCGGCCGGCTGCTCTGATCGGTAGTTTTCCGTGGTTTCTCCGATCAACACCAGGCGAATGCCGGAGCAGTACCCTAACAAACGGGCCATGGACCGCGCGCGATCTTTCCTTCCTCTTCCTTGTCCTATCTTCTCCCCTTACAAGCGCACTTACACTAACATGCACTACACTACTACATATTCCGGGAGACCAGTCGGAAGCTTAGAGCTTGTCCCGGCTGGGGCGGTGCCCCGCTGGTGGGAGAGTCCTGGTTAGGGGGAAAACCCACTAGCCGACGGTAGGTCGGCGTCGGATCTCGCCATCCAGCGAGGGAAGATCACCGCCATCTCCCGAGAAAAAAACATGCACTACACTTACGGTACTAATGTCCAAAGCAGTTGACGGACCCGGAAACTCAATCAATCAATCCACTACCTGGAAAAAAATCAATCAATCAATCCACTACCTGGACCAGTGAATCTACTGCCTCCTTTATAACCCCCGGCAGGTGGCCATCGCATTCTGTAACCCTTTCTACTCCTGCAACTACACCGTGCCCGGGGAGGGGGGAGATCTTATGCATCGTATCCGACTTCAGCAGTTTGCGTCAAATTATTGCCGGAAATTTTAAATGCATCCAGATACCAAAATTATCACCTCTTTACAAGACATTGAAAAAGATTTATGAAGCAGTTCTTTTAAATATTGAACTTTTTACACCTTCACCGTGTAATTATTGGTTGACTGCCGTTGAAAATCGTCACTTTGCACCACTTCCAAAATGTGTTTCAACACTTCTCGCCCTCCCCGCAACATGGCAGCCAGCGACTGGTCTAGCTTTTCAAACGAAGTGCCCGAGTTGCGGTCACGTGGTTCGTGACGCAAACTGGTGATGCGCAGAACTAGCTAAAATCGGAGCACCGGAGGAACCCACCCGTGAATTTCCACCATGACCGTGCCCGTCGCCGTAACCGCGAATCGCCCTCGCCACCATAACGTCCACGGCCGTTACCACGGCTGAGGCTACCGCGCGGCCGCTGGCGTTTACGTAGGAAAAAGAGGCGGCGGTGGCAGGGTCGGGAGGGGAGGGGAAGGGAAGGGAAGGGGTAACAGGCTGCGTGCGGCGGGGCACGCGACGCGCTGCGCCCGCACGCGACGTAACGAGGCGCCTGATTTATACGTGACGCATCGCCCCGGCCGGCGGCGGCAGGGAGGGGGGGCTGGGACATGCGTCCGCCACCTCGCCGCCCCCGCCGTCGCTGCGGATTTTGCACCAACAACTAGCGCCACTGCGGTGGCTTTGACCAGGAGGTTCGAGGGTTCGAGTTCCCAAGGTAGTGGATTTTTTGGCACGAGTTAAATAGTTAAGTAAAATTCAGACGGTCACTGGAGGAGAACTCAAACGATCAATGGTCAGATCGGTGTTTTCCGTGGTTGCTCCGATCAATACATGGCGAATGCCGGAGTAGTTTCTGAGTTCTGATGGCGGTAGGATTTTCGACACTAGCTTTTCAGCTAGGTGGAATTCAGTCGCTGTCTGGAGGGGAATTCCAGCGGATGGCTGTTCTGATCGGTGGTTTTCCGTGGTTTCTCCGATCAACACCAGGCGAATGACGGAGCAGTACCCTACCAAACGGGCCACGGACCGCGCGCGATCTTTCCTTCCTCTTCTTTGTCCTATCCTCTCCCCTCACACACACACTCTTACACTAATATGCACTACACTATCACATATTCCGGGAGATCGGTCGGGAACTTAGAGCATGTCCCGGCTGGGGCGGTGCCCCGCTGGTGGGAGAGCCCTGGTTAGGGGGAATCCCCACTATCTGACTGTAGGTCGGCGCCGGAACTCGCCAGCCAGCGGGGGAAAATCACCGCCATCTCCCGAGAAAAACATGTACTACACTAACGGGACTAATGACCAAAGCAGTTGACGCGCCCGAAAACACCAAAAAGTCAATCAATTAATCAATAGGAGTAGTTCCTCAGCTAATGGGCCTTGGACTGAGTGTGATAATTTCTTTCTCATCCTTGCCCCTTCTTTTCCCTTCACACACATCCCGTCATTCACACACTCTCTCACACACATACATACATACATATATACATACAAAAATTCAGGCACCCACATGTACTTGCATGCACTACATTACCACCAATACTGGGAGCTTAGAGTTCGTCCCAGCGGGGCTTGTGTCCCTCTGGTGGACATACGTGGAAGAGAGAATCCTTTTTAGGAGAGTGTACGTCGGTGCCGTATCTCACGTTCTAGTAGAGGAGGAAAACCGCTTCCCCATGCGATTAAACATGCAATACACTTATGGCACAGATACCTTCACCAGTTGTCATGTTGGGAAACACCAATCAATCAATCAATCAATCAAACCGCCTCCATCGCCGTAATGCGCCGTACTCTACATCGCTCACCCTGCTTTCTCTGCCGCCCTCACCGGCCCCTAGTCTTTGCCACACACAGCAGCTTCTCTACCCCAAAGGCCTTGCCACTTTCGCATCCGTTACCTCAACAGGCTCTGTCACTCCCTCGTTCTTTTCGCGTCGGGAACGCATCGGGAGCGCGTCGGGAGCGCATCGGGAGCGCGTCGGGAGCGCGTCGTGAACGCGTCGAGAGTGCGTCGGAAGCGCGTCGGGAGCGCGTCGAGAACGCGTCGGGAGCGCGTCGGGAGCGCGTCGGGAGCGCGTCGTGAACGCGTCGAGAGTGCGTCGAGAGCGCGTCGAGAGTGCGTCGAGAGCGCGTCGGGAGCGCGTCGGCAGCGCGTCGTGAACGCGTCGAGAGTGCGTCGAGAACGCGTCGGGAGCGCGTCGGGAGCGCGTCGTGAACGCGTCGAGAGTGCGTCGAGAGTGCGTCGGGAGCGCGTCGAGAACGCGTCGGGAGCGCGTCGGGAGCGCGTCGGGAGCGCGTCGGGAGCGCGTCGTGAACGCGTCGAGAGTGCGTCGAGAGCGCGTCGAGAGTGCGTCGAGAGCGCGTCGGGAGCGCGTCGGCAGCGCGTCGTGAACGCGTCGAGAGTGCGTCGAGAACGCGTCGGGAGCGCGTCGGGAGCGCGTCGTGAACGCGTCGAGAGTGCGTCGAGAGTGCGTCGGGAGCGCGTCGGGAGCGCGTCGGGAGCGCGTCGGGAGCGCGTCGGGAGCGCGTCGGAAGCGCGTCGGAAGCGCGTCGGAAGCGCGTCGGCAGCGCGTCGGCAGCGCGTCGGGAGCGCGTCGGGAGCGCGTTGGGAGCGCGTCAGGAGCGCGTCTGGAGCGCGTCGGAAGCGCGTCGGGAGCGCGTCGGAAGCGCGTCGGGAGCGCGTCGGTAGCGCGTCGAGAGCGCGTCAGGAAGGCGCGTCGGGAGCGCATCGGAAGCACGTCAGGGCGTCAGGAGGCGCGTCGAGCGCGTCGGGAAGCGCGTCGGGAGCGCGTCGGGAACGCGACGGGAGCACGTCGGGAGCCCGTCGGGAGCGCGTCGAGAGCGCGTCGGGAGCGCATCGGGAGCACGTCGGGAGCCCGTCGGGAGCGCGTCGAGAGCGCGTCGGGAGCGCGTCGGGAGCGCGTCGGGAACGCGACGGGAGCCCGTCGGGAGCCCGTCGGGAGCGCGTCGAGAGCGCGTCGGGAGCGCGTCGGGAGCGCATCGGGAGCACGTCGGGAGCCCGTCGGGAGCGCGTCGGGAGCGCGTCGGGAGCGCGTCGGGAACGCGACGGAGCACGTCGGGCCCGTCGGGAGCGCGTTGGGAGCGCGTCAGGAGCGCGTCGGGAGCGCGTCGGGAGCGCGTTGGGAGCGCGTCAGGAGCGCGTCTGGAGCGCGTCGGAAGCGCGTCGGGAGCGCGTCAGAAGCGCGTCGGTAGCGCGTCGAGAGCGCGTCGGGAGCGCGTCGGGAGCGCATCGGGAGCACGTCGGGAGCCCGTCGGGAGCGCGTCGAGAGCGCGTCGGGAGCGCGCCGGGAACGCGACGGGAGCACGTCGGGAGCCCGTCGGGAGCGCGTTGGGAGCGCGTCAGGAGCGCGTCGGGAGCGCGTCGGGAGCGCGTTGGGAGCGCCTCAGGAGCGCGTCTGGAGCGCGTCGGAAGCGCGTCGGGAGCGCGTCGGAAGCGCGTCGGGAGCGCGTCGGTAGCGCGTCGAGAGCGCGTCGGGAGCGCGTCGGGAGCGCATCGGAAGCACGTCGGGAGCCCGTCGGGAGCGCGTCGAGAGCGCGTCAGGAAGCGCGTCGGGAGCGCGTCGGGAACGCGACGGGAGCACGTCGGGAGCCCGTCGGGAGCGCGTCGAGAGCGCGTCGGGAGCGCATCGGGAGCACGTCGGGAGCCCGTCGGGAGCGCGTCGAGAGCGCGTCGGGAGCGCGTCGGGAGCGCGTCAGGAACGACGGGAGCCCGTCGGGAGCCCGTCAGGGCGCGTTGAGCGCGTCGGGAGCGCGTCGGAGCGCATCGGGAGCACGTCGGGCCCGTTGGGAGCGCGTCGAGCGCGTCGGGAGCGCGTCGGGAACGCGACGGGAGCACGTCGGGAGCCCGTCAGGAAGCGCGTTGGGAGCGCGTCAGGCGCGTCGGGAGCGAGCGCGTTGGGAGCGCGTCAGGAGCGCGTCTGGAGCCCGTCGGAAGCGCGTCGGGAGCGCGTCAGAAGCGCCGGGAGCGCGTCGGGAGCGCGTCGGTAGCGCGTCGAGAGCGCGTCGGGAGCGCGTCGGGAGCGCATCGGGAGCACGTCGGGAGCCCGTCGGGAGCGCGTCGAGAGCGCGTCGGGAGCGCGTCGGGAACGCGACGGGAGCACGTCGGGAGCCCGTCGGGAGCGCGTTGGGAGCGCGTCAGGAGCGCGTCGGGAGCGCGTCGGGAGCGCGTTGGGAGCGCGTCAGGAGCGCGTCTGGAGCGCGTCGGAAGCGCGTCGGGAGCGCGTCGGAAGCGCGTCGGGAGCGCGTCGGTAGCGCGTCGAGAGCGCGTCGGGAGCGCGTCGGGAGCGCATCGGGAGCACGTCGGGAGCCCGTCGGGAGCGCGTCGAGAGCGCGTCGGGAGCGCGTCGGGAGCGCGTCGGGAACGCGACGGGAGCACGTCGGGACTCAAAGTAATATACGTAATGTAATAACATAATGCTACAAAAAACTGATTTCTAGATTTTAACGTAATACACCTTTTTGAACCATTGATACTGTCTATCACCACGAATCGTCTAAAAATTGTGACAATTAATTTGTCCTGTCAAGGGGAATCGCATCAGCTATTCTTACCTCTTTAGACACTGTAATTCACTGAAAATTCGTTTTTATTGCTACAAAAAAACTAATTAATAAGATAAAAATCTTAGAAAATTCTGGATGAATACACAAAAAATAGTAAAATAAGTTCTCCAGATGAGGAACTTATTTTACTATTTCACGTCGAACGACACCTCATGTCTCAATTGAAGGACCGGAAAGAGTCTAATAGTGATTGACAGACGAACGCAGGTTACTCGATTATTGTAAAAAGACGTACGTGTACTATAAAATTCAATACTTTTTTCAACAATAAGACAGTAATAATAATAATAATAATAATAATAATAATAATAATAATAATAATAATAATCACAAATTTATTAATGAAACTAATGAATATAATGAATAAGAATGAATTGTTGGCTCTAGCTTCACTTTTAGTTACGTAAAACTTGATAAATTGTATGAATTGGGTTTTCCCATTATTTGGGAAATATTTGGTTTCCCTTTCTTATGCCTTAGAGGTTCCTACAAAAAACGAAGTTTTTTCCTCGGCAGCAACGACGGTTGTTTGCTGGGAGCTCCAGGCGATGCCCGTCCCAGCACACGTTCTCGCTCACGTGCGCCTCGAACTCATCACGCATGCCCAGCAGCTCTGCACGTGGCACTGGGCCATCATTTGAGGCACTGGGGCAGGCATTAGAAAGGGCTCTATATCTTAATTGTTACTGACCGGGAGCGGTAGCTCAGTGCATCAACTGATGTCACTGCAGCGCCTCTGGTCCTAGGTTCCAGTTCTGACGGCGGCAGGATTTTCGACACTAGCTTTCAAGCTAGGTCGAATTCAGTCGCTGTCTGAAAGATCTGATCGGTAGTTTTCTGTGGTTTCCCCGATCAATACCCAGCGAATGCCGGAGCAGTATCCTACCAAACGGGCCACGGACCGCGCGCGATCTTTCCTTCCTCTTCCTTGTCCTATCCTCTCCCCTTACACACACACTTACACTAACATGCACTACACTACCACATATTCCGGGAGACCGGTCGGGAGCTTAGAGCTTGTCCCGGCTGGGGCGGTGCCCCGTTGGTGGGAGAGTCCTGGTTAGGGGGAAACCCCACTAGCCGACGGTAGGTCGGCGCCGGATATCGCCAACCAGGGGGGGAAGATCATCGCCATCTCCCGCGAAAAACATGCACTAAACTTACGGGACTAATGAACAAATCCGTTGACGCGCCCGGAAACACGAAAAAATCAATCAACCAATCAATTAATTGTTACTGATGGGCTCTTAATTTGATAGCTACTCCGCATAAATCCCCGTTTACATTTTTTCATTTATTCATTCATTAATTCATTCATTCGGTTATTTATTTTATTTATTTATAATATTTGAAACAAAATCTTTCCTTTTTTAGGAATGTGATTATAAATTTATTAAAGCGGTACCACAATTGGAAACAATATTGGGCAGTCACCAAAAACTGGATTTTACATTTCAAAACACACCAGCAAAATGTAACAAGTTTATGTATTAATTATTCATCACATCCAAAACACGCATTCATCACACTTCTTATTACGATGTACTAATTTTCTGATCGATCATACCTAATGAACTGTTACTAGCTTCAAAAATGGACACACACAACTTTTAATCGAATATTTTGTGTGTCCGTGTCCGTCTACTGATACGGTCATTAGTCTCGAAGTGTAGATAATGTTCTTATCACGGTTGGTGGATGTGTTCTTCCCTCACTGGATGGCCAGAGCAGGTGTCGATCTACCTGTAGGCATGCGAGGATTTCCCCATCCAAGTATCTCCCACCACCGGAGCATTGCCTCAATCGGGACAGCCTCTAAGCTTTCGACTGGCCTTCCGATGCAGTAACTAAGCGTGTAGGTAAAGGAGTGAGGGTAGAACAAGGAAGAGGAAGGAGAGACTGCGCGTAATCCGTGACCCGTTTGTTAGGGAACTCCTCCAGCATTTGCCACAAAAAATTACCGATTAGATCACAGCCGACCGCTAGAATTCTCCTCCAGTCAGCGGCTGAATTCGACTTAGCCATGTAGCTGGGTCGAAAATCCTGCCACCATCGGGACTCGAATCCCAGGACCTCTGGGAAGGCACTACAGTGATATTAGTCGATACCCTGAGCCGCCTCAGCCGGTCAAACCTTTTAACATCACCGGGAACGAGCTTTACATTTTTTATTCTGATCACTACGGGAGGTGTGTAAATCTTTTATGAGGGTGAAGATATCCTTACGCCGAAGTCCTCCGCCTGCAGCTGATCAAAGGCTGAAAGCCAGAAAAGGGAGAGGATTACTTGCCAGTATAAGGAAAGGAGGAGGCTTTCAGTGCAAATCAAAGGCCTGAAAAGCCGATACGTGTATAAAACCGACTTGGAAAAAAACCTAACGACTTTTATATGTAATAAAATGCAAAACCTTCTTATTTGTAATCCTATGTAATAAAACCATGAGCAGTAAACTACATATTCCGTATTATTTTATTCCTCTATATTCCTTTTTGAATGGAAATAAAGGGAGTGTTTTCACTACTATTAAGAGAGAAACGATGAAAATGGATTTCATTGATTTCTACGTCAACATTGGAGGAGTAAACGGGACTAACATCATATGAGAATCATTTGAAGAGCTTTCTTCCCGTGACATATCTTCGTTTTCGTTTATTTAATTCGTTTATCCATCATGCTATTATTTATTTTGTTAAACTAGTGGTGCTACAAGAGCTCATACTTTCTTGCATTATTTCTAAGTGCTCCGCCATATTGTATTGTTACATAAATATGCAAACGTTTTTTCAGATTGGAAAAATTATTATACTCACCGGAAGTCGAACTCAGGCCCTCCGAGTCAACTCGCCGTACACGCCACCGAGTTAACTCGCCGTAACGGTAAGGTTTGAACTCGAGATCTGCCATTTTTTTTTTTATTTTCCATTGCTACGTACGAGAAGAAAATTTAAAGAAAACCTTTGGAGGAGTTTCCAGACACAAGTTACACGATATCCACTCGCTTTTTCCAAATCATTGCACATAACCATTTCAAAGAGCTGATTTTAACAACAGACTTGTCTCAAGCAAAACTGTCTATCTTAATTTTTGTAGTTTTGCGATGTTAGCATTTTGCAACTTTCGAAAAAAAACGGAGAGAACTTCAAAAATGAGACTAGCGCTATAACTTTTACCGTCTTCTATTACAAACGAGAAAAAAAATATAGACAAAATTGGAACGTTTTTTTGAGAAAAAAATGTTTTAAAAATTTTAATATTTTATATTTCACGCAAATGTAAAAGAAAATTCGAAAAATTGAGCTTGAACTTATTTGAAGTAGAATTTTTAAGGAATAGATATCATTAAGGAAAAAATTTCCATCCTCCATATTGTAGTTGAATCATGGATTTCAACGAACATTTTTTAACACCTTTATTTTGTCTGTTCAATACACTGATTTTACGGAGATCATGTACGCTATGTGAGGACAAAATTTATCAAAAAAATATGGTGCCTTTTTGAGAAAGTTTTGAAAACTTTTTGAGGCTTCATGTAAAGTACCCTCAAAAATCAAAATATTAGTTTGAAACTCCTAGAACCTTGACTTCATTTGGAGCGATCGCAGAATATCAATTATAGAGAAAATCGGCTGAACGGTTTAAGCGCTAAAATTGTTCAGAGACGGACGGATAGACAGACGTTTTGCCGTCAATCACTTTTCGATATCAAGAACCTTCGGTTTAGGCAACACCACGTTTTGGAGGGTCTTTCACTGTACAGGTTGAGTCACGTAACTTTAGCACTTTCTATAATTTTTGAACGGTTGGAGTTATTGCAATCCAGTTTTCACAAAATGCATGAGGGAATGGGGCTAATTTTATCACTTGTATTTTAAGCGATATTGAGGTAGCTTTGTTTTTTAAATACAACTATACATACTTTTTAGTCTATCATGACGAGCGTAAAAAGAGGAATCCAATTTTATATATATATATATATATATATATATATATATATATATATATATATATATATATATATATATATCGTATGTTAGATATGGCTTTTTTGAGTAATTTTGACTTTTTGCAACTCGTGTTTAACGCATAATTTAAATATCACAGTCTACCAACCAAGGTCGCGTACCGCTCTTCCTGCTAGCACATACTTGGGCGCTACAATACCCGTTAAACACTAGTAACAAGAAAATCAAAATTACTCAAGAAAATGCTTATCTAGCCTACGACAATGTGTATATCATTGGATTCGTCTTTTTACGCTGGTCATGATATGATAAAATATATAATTCCAATTGAAAACAAAACAAAGTTACCTCAATATCTAGAAAAAATCAAATTATAACATAGAAATGAATACATGTATTAATTAGCCCCATACCCTCGTGCACTTTTATGAAAACTGCATTGCAATAACTTCAATCGTTCAAACATTGCCGGAGATGATAAAGTTACGTGACTCACCGGTATACGTATATAGCAACAAGATTTATACTTTTTCGTTATAATGCCCGGCAATAACAGTTTTTCGGCCGAAAATTTGCCATTTTCGGCGTACGATTACGTAATTTTCTCTTCTTATGAAGTATCTCCTTAAGAAGTACGGATAGATGAGCGAATGACATTGCACTAGGTGTACCTGTAAACTGACTTTCTTGATTTCGTAATCTTAAATACCTTCTTCCCTTTCTTTTTCTTTCGTTTCTTATGTATACAATTTCTTTTGAGATTTTCTACATTCCATTCTTCATACATCTAATTCCTTACTAATGAAATGTCAATGAATGTGCCTGGGGTTGAGTAGTGGCTGTTCTTAGGTGTATTCTGTAACTAACCTTGTCCTGATTTTGGAAGTGCCTGCGTTTCTCAAACTGGGAATGCTGCATCTCACTTCAGATGATAATTATTCAATAGTATTTTGCACGAAAGTAATAAAGATTATCGCAATATAAGTAAAAGGGAAAAGTGCTAATTGAGTCAGAAGCGTTTATGACACAATTATTATTCCAGAAAATTAATTTATGTTTTTCCTACAACAGGATATTGTCAGCTTTTGTGTACTTTAATGTCCTTAAAGTAATCATCAAGAACCAGTTTACTGAATGTTTGGATTAAGACAAACAACAGATTGTAAATAAGCAGAAAATGAAACGTAAAAAATGGCTATTTTAATCTACTTACAACTCACTAGAAACAAATGTGTAAATGTTGTGTTATTCTAAGCAACTAAATCAATCAATATATATTACCTTTTGTCATTGTCAGATATAAAAATTTAATTTTAAATCTGGGGTTAAAATGCTCAGTTCAAAATTACATGAAACGTCAAATAAAATATAGACAAAGGTAGTATTTTCATTATGCATTACATCGTATTTTGCGATTTCATAATTTATACTTCAATCCATTTTAGTTTTTTAAACATTTAGAATACAGATTGTTTCCATTGTAGTTGGTTTTTAAATGGCGGCTGAATAGTATTGTTCTGTGCGTGTGCTTACTTTAAGCATTGGATATTTTCTTCATTCGTGGTCAAATGATTGAATTGTAAGGAAGCACAATGAAATCGTACTTATGTAAAGTTTGACATTATCCTTGAATATAGGCCTACACCTGGCGTGAATCAGAGTGAATCAATAGCACGTCCCACATTTCTTCTCCAAGATAACTTTTCTTACTCTCGTCTTTCGCGTGAACAATGCTACTGGTGTAGCCTACCAACTCGTTTGTTCCTACTATTCTCCACGTGACCTTCCGGGAGCTCACTAGCCAATAAGAAACCGCGGCAAGGACGTGGTAGTTGATTGATTGATTTTTTCGTGTTTCCGGGCGCGTCAACTGCTTCGGTCATTAGTCCCGTTAGTGTAGTGCATGTTTTTCTCGGGATATTCGGTGATCTTCCCCCGCTGGATGGCGAGATCCGGCGCCGACCTACCGTCGGCCAGTGGGGTTTCTCCCTAACCAGGACTCTCCCACCAGTGGGGCACCGCCCCAACCGGGACGAGCTCTAAGCTCCCGACCGGTCCTCCGGAATATGTGGTAGTGGAGTGCATGTTAGTGGAAGTGTGTGTGTGTGTGTGTGTGTGTGTAAGGGGAGAGGATAGGACAAGGAAGAGGAAGGAAAGATCGCGCGCGGTCCGTGGCCCGTTTGATAGGGTACTGCTCCGGCATTCGCCTGGTGTTGATAGGAGAAACCACGGAAAACTACCGATCAGAGCAGCCGGCCGCTAGAATTCTCCTCCAGACAGCTCCTAGCTGAAAAGCTAGTGTCGAAAATCCTGCCGCCGTGGGGAGTGGGAACCTAAGACCTCCCGGTCAGAGGCGCTGCAGTGACATCAGTTAGCACTGAGCTACCGCTCCCGGTGCTAGCCAATAAGAAACCGCGGCAAGGACGTGGTGGTTTGCCTAATGGGAACAAAGGAGCAAATTTCGTTAACATGCACGCGCGCGTGGCTGGTCCCGCTCGGAGCGGGTTCTGTATGCGGGACGCCGGCCGGCGCGTCGGCGCATGCGTAGGTCGCCCGGCCATCGCAACCATCTCGCGACGCGACAGTTGCCTGCGATGAGCCGATAAGATCCCACGGCCGCCTGAAAGAGGAGTACCGCCTCGAAAGGAGCTGCTCGTAGGAGGCCGTGCCCACGGGTGTCCGCTGTTATAAATCAAAAGCCGGCTGCCACCGCGTGGAGGTAGGCCGGCGGCGGGAAGCTACTACGCCCGTTGCTGGGGATTTGTTTTGGTATGGTTCATCCAATATGCGCTCCTGGGCTTGGTGATGCACGGGGCTCTGGGTTGGGTTGGTCTTAAGATTATATTAAACTACACTCTGAAGCAGGACCGAGCGCAGCCGAAAACAAGAGGGGGAGATAAACAACTTTTCTGAGCCCCATTATCCATTTGATTTTGATGTACATACACGTAATATTTTAATAGGTACTAGATAAATGTTAAAAAATTTCCCTCTTCAGATTTTTAAAAAATTCTGAAGAGCGACAAGAAAAGACTCCACTTTATTACACAAGTGCGAAAGTGCAAGACAGGCAATACACACCAAAGACATATCAACTAATAACACATGCTCATTGCTGTTCTAACAAAAAAATTGAAGTAATCATACATCCCAGACAGCAAAAAGCGAAAGTCGGTGTACTGAAGAAGAGAGGACAAACATTTTATCACGAGATCGAAAATACAAGGGTGTCAGGTGCTATATTCTTATAAGCCCTTCAACTTCTCGATCACTACAAGTATATTTTTTCCCTCTTTTTTCTGTTTTTTTTTTCAGCTAACAGCGGGTTACCCGTTTTCCAGCCGACCGCCGGTTACCTGTTTTCCAGCCGACAGCTGTATGCGTCCCGATGGGACGCCTATTCGACCATACACTAGACACCAACACACTTGCCGGCTCCTCGGGTCAAGGGTCAGCAGAACGCAAGGCCCTCCGTGACAACAAACATGAGAGACAAGAGCCACTCAACCATGCCCAAGGCGGAACCCGAACCCGGGACCCTTCGGACCAAAGTGCTGAGTCGGCACCCGCTCTTATCCACTTCGGCCATCCAGGTCGGCTTTTTTCTTTTTGAAACATAATAAATTTGTCGAAACGTTTCTTTTATAAAAAGAAAAATAATAAAGACAAAGAAAAAATGAAATATGAAAAATCGTGTTGGAAGAGCGAAAGGAAACATCTGAGATGAAGTACGCGAGCGCTGTACCACACAAGTTGCACACTTGACGTTGAACGAGCCGCACCGGTGGGCGTGGATAGCCTCCGTTGGGACCCGCCTCCAACTGCCGCGCGAACCGGCGTCCCCCCTCCCCCACCTCTTAAATTACGCGTCCGAACGAAAGCTTAACTCCACAACGCCAAGCGTCATCACTAATAAAAACCCGCGGACGACATCATAATGAGATTCATACCAACTCCTTCTCGTGCTCTTCTTTTATGCATATGCAGCGATGAGAGATAGCGTAATGGAAAAATATGAAATATATTTCTTCTGTTGCACGAAGCTAGTGCTGAGTGAATTCCATTGCACAACCTTCAACTTTCCACGCAACTCAAAACCAACCGTGGATCATAAATTGAGATGCGGACCCAAATGAGAAACTACATTCATGTATTTAAATTAACTCTTTTCCCATTCGTGTGTTTCAATATTGATTTATAAAACGCACACGGAACCGGCTACCTCAGCGTAAATTATGCCTCATGAACTCGTTCTTGAGAAGATGAACGCGCATACGATAGCTTTTTTCCAAGGCGGAAAGTTTTTGGAAGGAATATGCACCGGCAGTAAATACGCTTCTTATTCAAATGAGAGGGAATTAGCATTTCCTTTAATAACGAACAGGCGATAATCGTATTCAATAGTCATTCGGATTTAAGAGCAAATAAATGAACGGTAAACGGGTGAGAATGAGACGCTAAATTTTCCAGCGAGCGCTTGGATATTAAAGCAAAGGCAGAAAAAATAAAATTGCAAGCACGAATGAACACTCCAAGTCTTCGCGGAATTGCGAAAGAACCATTTTGTTCGTAGCTAGACGTGTGCATGCAATACACGTCCCGTGGTCACGGTTGAAAACTACAATTTTGCCATCTCTTATTTCTTCGCGGAAAGGCAGGAAACCCTGCTGTAAACCGATAGAACGATATAGAACTTCTTTCTTCCCGTAGCGCGAGCGTTTCCGCGGTAATTATTTCACGTTTTCAACGAAACTACTTCTTTCTTATATAAGAAAACTCAACCCTTTTCTTTCCATTTTTATCAAAATTTTGCCAAGTTATTTAATTTTCACTTATCTTCATCTGTTTCATTACCACGTAATTTTCCCTCCTCCCCTCCCGGGAGTGATGCTCGTAAGTTGGGTCTCCCTTTTGGGAGCAAAACTTCTCCAGCTCCTGCGACACGTATTTGCTTTCGGGCTATCTCCGCCAGAGATCGTGCGTGCTCCGAGAAATTAAGACGATTGTGTGATACTGCGAAGGTTGCATTTCACGCTGGCACTGCGTATCGTCGCAAAGGGTTCCGCATATCGCTTTAAAATTCAGAGCAGAAAGGAAACTTATATAATCACGGTCGCCTTCGGATAACCCAGTTTCCCGCGCTGAAAGGTAGAAGAGACCCAAGCCGTTGTGGCGGCACACGATCGGCGGGGTATTTATTTCCCTCCGTATGAGGAAAATCATCAGATTACGATTTCTATTCCGGAATTAAAACAAATATTTCTTAATGCGTTCTACTTTCAAGATGATCACATTTTCTTGAGAACCACATGGAAATTTTAAAAGAATAGTTCTTAGTAATGCCAAAAGGACAAGGAAAAATATTTCGAATGCTCCTTTCACACGAAAAGAAATACATAAACGTTGGGGGAGAGAGAGAGAGAGAGAGAGAGAGAGAGAGAGGGAGGGAGAAAGAGGGGGAGAAGAAAGAAACACCTAATGAATATCGGAATGTGGACCAAGGAATAAAGAGAATTTGAAAAACTCAGAGAGAAGGGTGAAGAGGAAAACATTAGAATAACAGAAGAAAGATAGAAGCAACAAGCAGAGAAGTGGAAATGAATAGAGCGAAGTATAAATTGAAGTATTTTTACGTTCTGAACATTAGAAGCAATATTAGAAATATTTCGTTTTTTGTTTTCAAGCAAATTGTTCTACCCATAACATCTTTGTTCATATAATTATTTCTTTCTAAAATATTATCAAAATAATTTATCTTGTCTGCGGGCAATAAAACATTCCGTAAGTTAATTAACTTAAAATACACAATATGAAGGAGAACATTCGTTTTCCAGTGATGAATACATTTGCGCATTATCTTCCACAAGAGAAAAGGGTTCTTTCGTTTATCGTCCAAAGATCTCCCACTTCCTGTTCCGGGTCCTGCAGGGAGGGTTCAAGGAATAGGAGATCAACGACGAATATCAGAGAATATTCGTAAGTGCGGGAGTCCCTGTCAGGAAATGAAGGTAACCACGATTACTTTCCACGACGTCTGTGGACGTCGTGTGCAGTTGCAGTAGCAATGTAGCCCTGATAGTGTGATGGCGGTGGTGGTGGTGGTGATTATTATAGTGGTGATAGTGTCGATCATGAGTGTCACTGGTAGTCATATGAACGTGATCGTGATCGCACAGTGGAGACAGTGATGAGAACGTGATGATAATGACTGTTCATATAGGTGATGGAGAACGTGATATCAGATAATCATGATGGTGATCACGAAAGTAATAATTATGGTAATTGTGATTATGATGGTGACAGTGTTGAGAATAGTAATGGTGATCGTAATGACAACGGTCTTGGTTGGTTGTTACTGATTCCGGGCGCTTTAACTACCGAGGTCATTAGTCCTGTAAGTGTAGTGCATGTTTTTTTCATCGGGGAAGGGGCGGTGATCTTCCCCTGCTGGACAGTGAGATCCGGCGCCGACCTACCGGCTAGCGAGGGTCCCCAAACACGTATCTCCCACCAGCGGGGCACCGCCCCAGCCGGTACATGTTCTAAGTTCCCGATCGGTCTCCCGGCATGTGTGATAGTGTAGTGCATGTTAGTGTGTGGGTAAGGGGTGAGGATAGGGCAAGGAAGAGGAAAGAAAGATCGCGCACGGTCTGTGGCCCGTTTGGTAGGGTACTGCTCCGGTATTCGCCTGGTGTTGATCAGAGAAACCACGGAAAACTGGCGATCAGAGCAGACGGCAGATAGAATTCTCCTCCAGACAGCGACTGAATCCGACCTAGCTGACAAGCTAGTGTCGAAAATCCTGTCGCCGTCAGGACTCGAACCTAAAACCTCCCGCTCAGAGGCACAACATTGACATCAGTTGATGCACTGAGCCACCTCTCCCGATACACAGTGTTGGTAAAGGCAGCTTTAACATAAGGGCGATCGTGATGGTAGTGACGGTGACAATAGTAAGAGTGCTAATGAAGGTGGCCGCCATGATGGCGGCAGTAGCTGCGGAGTCGTTGGAATTTGTGGTGGTAGCGGCAGTCGTGGAGCCGTATGTCCATCTGTCTACGAGTCTCTAACAAGCGCAGTCGCTTGCCTTCTAAACAAGAACCCAGCAGCGTCCACGACTAATAGGCGTTCGGCCGATTCTCCAAATCAATTTCCATGAGAGGCATTTTGAGTTTCCCTGAACGGCGAGGAGACAACGCCAGCCGACAACGGTTGACTTGCATCAACATGGGCCTTCTCGTGTCTTAAAAAGCTTTTGGTAATTATTATGATCTCCCGTTGGCAAGTCCATTAATATGTTTTCATAATTCTGTTTTTTCTCAACTTAACGCACCAGAACACAAAGCCACTTTTAAGGTCTGCCGTCCGTTAATATCAAACGAAGTGAGTTCTCACTAAAAACGGACGAGTACTCCGAATAACTGTCTTTGGTTTTTGCCCTGAATCGGTCTTATGATATTAAAACCATAAATCATAGAATTATCAACATTCCCTCAATCTATTTACTCAGTTTATATCCTGTAGCTATTTGGTGCCTTGTATTTAACCATCGCATTATCTTGTAAAATCATCATTGTAAAATTAGGTTTCAGTTTGGTATAGCGAAAGATTATAAATCATCTTTGATTATGAATCATCAAATTTCTGTTCATTTGTTGAAAAGGAAAGGATTAGAGAGGGAGTAGTACTCAACCACATTTTCCTCGGATTAAAATTGAGAGTAAGTTATACGTAGTGCAAGATGAAATTAAACGAGGTTTCAACAATGAAAAAATGAGACGTAAATGTGTGTCATTCGTTTGTTCTTTGTTTTATTTTTAACTTTTTAGAACTTCATAGGGAACTCCAGCTACAGGCATACGAGAGCAAGATGTTTGATAATGTCACTCCGTTTGAGGACCTCCTCAAAGGGGGAAAAGGTGCATGAGGAGAGTGGTAAAATTCATTTCCATCAATACTTCACAATCCTCTCTTCTTCTTCCTCAAAATGCCATTACTGTAATGATGATCTTTCTCACTATATCGTCAAGTCCTATTCATGTGTCCGCCATCTGCCTTTGCGAATAATATAAAATACCATTGAGTCTGTCCAACACAAAATGTTCCGCCCACATTACTGCCAATATGAAGTACGGTCACTCATGAATCTTTGTAAGTCAGAATCTCACTTACACAGAGACACCTGAGAAGGAACCTTACTTGAGAAGTTCTTCAAGCAGAGTGGCACCATCAAACTGCACTTTAACCTGTCTCTGACACTTCGACGCCTACATCTCTCATGATTCGATTCACAAAGAGAAAGAACACTCTATCGTGCATTCCTTTTGTCCCAGGAAAGGCCTGAAGAGGGCACTGTGGTCGGGGGCAGACACGGTCGAGAGGAGGGAGAGGGAGAGAGATAGCCAGAGAGAGTGAGAGTGAGAGAGGAAGAGGGGTTAGCGAGAAGGGTGAAGGGAAGGTGTGCCCGACGCCCAAAGACATCACCGGAGTGCGTCCGCTATTGGCGTTGCGTGCCAACCAGGGCTAACTCATCTACCCAACCTTCCCCCTCCCGCCTGGTTCTCCTCTACCGCTCACCCCCTTCACCCAGCCCCTGCGTTGCTGCGAGGTGGAGCTCACCCATCTAAATTCTAATGAGCGCCAATATTTATCACATAATGCCTTAATGAGCTCGATTTAATCTCACGAAATAAAACAGGAACCATTTGAGCAGAACACAGGGAGTATTTATGATGTTAGCACGGTGGCCCCGAAGACCGTATCGGGCCTCTTGTTTCCAGGAACGCTTCAGAGGGTCCTCCAGCTGACACGCGGACCTCCAGGACCCTCCCCCTCCCTCGGGGGGACCAAACCCCACAGTTTAGTACTGGAAAGTGGCAGTTTTGGGGTGGAATGCCCACAATGTTTGTAACAAGTAGCTGTTTAAATGTTGAGTTTAAACAATTTTCTAGAAAATGTGATGTCGTAGCAATTTTCTAGAAAATATTCTGAAGTGTGAGCTCAGGCAGTATGAAATATTTCGATGATATCACATTAACACTAAAATTCTACATTGCATGATCACGATTCCACAAGCATACATCCGCCAGCTGAATAATGCAACGAATTATTTGACTTTTATCATCATTTCCGAAATTAACACATACTACTGTAAATATTAATTTGGAACAATACTATGAATTCAGAATTACTGCATTCAATATCATATTTTTAATTTGCCATCATCGGCCGCCACTTCTGTTATCCAGAAATTCTCTTTGGAATAATTTTAGTACTCGTTTATACTCATAATGTAAGGAACATGCAATCTGCCCAGGCACCTCCTACCGTGCAGTACAATGACTTGAATTATTGTGGATCGCTCTTAGCCCAATTGTTTTTCTAATATTTGAAAATAACAGTTACATAAAGTTTGTAAGCTCTTGTCAAAATCACAAAGATACTACGCAGTAGTTAAATGTACTTCGAAAACATTGTCACTAACATTATTATAAAACACATAATAACGTAAGCAAAGAAAGAATATTGACAACTATGCTTCTTTAAAAGCTCTTTTTATAGCCTGGTTCTTGCAAAATAATAATTGGTGTTTTTACATAAGCTTTAGTAATCTTGATGAAAATATGTTTTAATATACGAATTTAAGCAGAAAAGTAAATGCACAGACTACATTAACGAACAAGGTTGTGGATTAAAGACGTAGTTCTATGAAAGAAATGATGTTTTACATGAAAACTTCGAAAAGAGAAATAGGTTGTGTTGTTTCCGAACACAATGCACAGTCTTTTAAACCCCTTATTTTCATTTCCTTTTTAATATGGAACACTCACATATTGCTGACCGACGTACGCAACATTTTCAAGAGTATCATTAAAGGCAATGGCACTTATAACTGAAGTAGAAGACCTGAAAAGAGGTTTCATCCAATCACGAACCGGTCTGCCTAGGTGATCTTCATTCACTGCAGCTCAAGACGTGAAGGTATTGAAATAATTACACTTTTCTTGCAGCACTAAAGAAAATTATTGCGTTTATGGCTCACGACGGAGAATATTTTGTCTGTTTTTAGTTAAGGAGCAAGCATGAGGTGATGTCCATTCTAATACTCGTAGCTCAAGTAATTATGACTAGTTATTAGCAGATAACATACTGCAGTAGATGACAGCATGTAGGCTGCGGTTTATGAAGGTGAATAAAAAACTTGATAGTTTCATTCATCTGAAATGTCATGAAGAGTATTACGTTGAAGCTTCTGGAGAGTACAAAATAAAAGAGAAATGATTTAAACTAAGTGTACGATCTTTTGATAGTTGCAGGAGATGAACTTGAAATTAAAATACGCATTTTAAAAATTATCTGCTGCATTCGGAGAGATGAAATATTGTGATATACATATTTTTAAATCAATAAATTAAGAATGAATTAGTAGTGCAGGTGAAGTTGACAAAAATAATACATTACGTACAAAACATTAATTACGAAATTAAGATGAAAGTTTTCTTAATGTTGTAGTTGCAAGAAAATATGCAAATCAACTGAGTATTTATCACCAAAAAGCAAATTTTCCAAGAGAAGAGAAAATTTTGCGTATTGAACGAATACTTACATTTTATTGGGCGAAAAGAAAGTAAAAGGTAATTCCTCATTTTACATGTTGACTTGCAACTGACAGTAGCTACTTCACCGACAAATATTGTCTTTTTAAGAGTGAACCTATGATTATAAGAAAATAAAGTTATTGTTTAGATTCTCTTGCCGATGTAAACATGAATATATTTGGATTCCAACTAAAACATTCGCTTTAGTCCCTCGATAGGTTTTCCAGTTTCAAGATTTCTTGATGTAATGAAATTTCAGAATATACAAAACAAATATTTTTAGTAAAGCTGTTTTGAAGGTTTTAAAGACTACATAGTTTGAAAACGAACAGATATAAAAAAAAAATTGTTAATGAAATATCTCGCGTTGCAGATATGCATAAGCTACAGTAGTAGGGCTACGTACTTTCGTATGTAAGTTTGTATTTTTGTTGTTGTTGTTGTTGTTGTGGAAAAGCACACTTTGCGGTAACATTTTTAATCGCAACTACTCTGTTTGATTATTGGTCACTCAAAAATATTCACGCCAAATTTGGGAGCAATCACTATAGTAAGGAGTACTATTCTTTTGTGGCACATTGTAAACATCTTCATATTTTTTTTTTTTTTATAATAGAGGTTCAAACTTTAGGAGAGAACAGCTTGCGCGGATACGAGGTACCCGTAATATTAATGAGGCTGTGGAGGTCTTTAAAGCGGTGCTTAATGCTCCTTAGGCGAAACTGCACAGCGTCCAAAGCAGGAAGGAGACGAGCGATTTATGTCCAGTGAATCCGAGAAGGGCTTCTCCGCCGGCAGCGGCTTCGCGTCTGGGGCTTCCCTTTTCCACCTCGGCTATGGCCCCGCTGCGCCGGGTCCCACCCCGCGCGGAACCGCCACGCCACGCTCCGTCCCACCACGCTCTGCCCCTGCTACGTTCCGTCCCGCCACGCTCCTCCCCTCCCCACCACGCTCCGCTCCGCCACGCTCTGGCCGGCCCCGCGACGCTCCTCCAAGCCACGCTCAGCCACGCACGCCACACCACGCTCTGCCCCGCTATGCTCCACCCGCTACGCTCCTCCCCTCCACGCCACGCTCCGAAACACCACGCCACGCTCCGGCCCGCCACGCCATGCTACGCTCCGCTACACTACGCTCTGGCCCGCCACGTCACACCACGCTCCTCCCCTCCACGCCATGCTCCTCCCCTCCACGCCACGTTCCTCCCCTCTACGCCACGCTCCGCTCCGCCCCGCTTCGCCCCGCCCCGCCCAGCTCCGCCACGCTCCGGAATACCACGCAACGCTCCGGCCCGCCACGCCATGCTACGCTCCGCTTCGCCACGCTCTGTCCCGCCCCGCGACGTTCCTCCACGCCACGCTCAGCCACGCCCAGTCACGCCATGTTCGGCCCCGCCACGTTCCACCACGCCCCGCTCCGCCACACCACGCTCCGCCACGCCACGCTCCGCCACGCCACGCTCCGCCACGCCACGCTCCGCCACGCCACGCTCCGCCACGCCATTCTCCGCCACGCCACACTCCGCCATGCTTAGTTTCTGCCGGCATGACCCTGGTATTGATCAGAGAAACCACGGAAAACTACCAATCAGTGTAGCCTGCCGCTAGGATTCCCCTTCAGACACCCACTGAATTAACCTTAGGTATGTAGTAGCCGATGTCAAAAATCCGCCATCATGAGGAGTCAATCATCATCTTTTCTTACTCTTCATCACCATCATCATCATCATATTTTCTTTTCATCATCTTTTCTTAGTCTTCATCATCATCTATTCTTAGTCTTCTTCTTCATCTATTCTTACTCTTCTTCTTTATTATTATCATCATCATCATCATCTTGTCTTACTCTTCTTCTTCTTCATCAACATCATTTCTTGCTCTTCATCATCATCTTTCCTTACTGTTATTCATCATCTTTCCTTACTCTTCTTCATCATCTCTCCTTACTCTTCTTCATCATCTCTCCTTACTCTTCTCATCATTTATTTCTCTTTTTGAAATCTTCTTCAGGCATTTACTGTTTTCTTCTTCTTCCTCCTCTGCTCCGCATCCCCTGTATTTTTTGTTATTTTCTTCTTCTTTCCGTTGCTATTCCGAGCTTGTCCTCTTCCCTCTCTATCCCCGCCGCGGCTCCGCCCATTCTCTTGGACTTCATCACCATCCCCGCCCGAAAGTAGAGGACGAGTGCGCGGCGATCCAGGCTCTTCCCGGGCTTCGCTGAACAATCGCCGTCGTCGTGGCTGCTCCGCGGCCGCCGTCGCTGAGGCTGCAAGGCCCTCTGCCAGAGCGGTTGGGACGACCAGCGTCTCAGCGAAATGAACGACAGCACTTGCTCCGCACTAAACGCATTAGAGAAGCAGGAAGGGGTGTGAAACAGTACCGTATTCAAATATTCCCGTACCTTGTGTTTTTTTAGCTGAAGGTTCCCCATCAACAATTTTCATGAATGTCAGTGACTTTGTAAATATTCAAATTAATATTTAATTAAAAAATATGATGGAATTAAATATTTAAAAATAATAACACTTATTATAATGTTAACGCGCAGCTCTGGACCGATATGATCTACGTAAAGTCAGTTAGTTAATGCCTTATTTTGACGTGGCAAGACTCGGGCCCGCTCTTCCGGCTGACCCCGATAATTTCACTACGCTCCTTTTACCATCCAACGGAGAAAGAAGATATCATGAGCGACGAAACAGGAATATTAAATATAGCTCACAGACTTCTCTTAGGCTTGAGGATCTTTAACATGCAGTAAATCTACTACGTGGGACAACCGATTTTACTTCCGCTCCGAAGGAAGCCGTATGAAGGATTTCTCGCCCTTAAATATCCACGGCTTCAATCACGGTCTGAACTTGCAAACTTGGGTACAACAGCCGGTACGCTAACCATTACATCGAATATCAGAGAGTCCACTCGTCGTAAAGTTCATAGCTGGGCAATTCGACGTTCGCATCCGGTGTGAAAGTATTTCATTTAAAAATTCTGGAATGTTCTCTCGGGTTCACATAAACTTTAATTGCTGATCTCACGAAATTTCAAGAGTATCGTGATTCCTTTCCATGAATGATTTAAATATGATGGGAATTGTTTAAATTTTATTCAGAAATCGCGTATCCCCGCGGTTGGGCGACCGGTGTCTCAGTGAAATGAGACGCTTTATTTTTTGTAAGCCTGTGTGTGTAGCATATTTAAGAACGTCGGACCCAACCCTTAACGGAAATACGTTTGGGAACCCCTGCTTTAAGACCTGGATCATTCAAACGAGAAATTAACGAAACGGAAGGGACCGACTGCATGAACCCAGAAATTACACCGCACATCGACCCTGTCTACTCAACTCATGCGTCTTACTTCTTCGGTCCCTCCCACCCGCCCAGGATTTGGCATCCCTCCTCAAAAGGATTTTCCCGCCAACTGAACCAAACATTAAGTCATTAAAGAAAGACGCCAGGCAATAAACTTGTTGCCTCGCCTTCTCTCCCTCTTTTCTACTCCCCCGCCTCTTCTCAACACTGGCAAACAATCGCAAGCTACGTTAAACGGCGGCGCAACCCACACGCCCATAAATCTCGATATCTCATGCCCAATGCCAGTTGTGGATTAAATTAAATCTTCGAGGTGAAAATTAATGGAGACATTCATAGTTTCCTCCTTGTCTTATCGTTGTTTGCGTGATCGCCGTGGATTTATTTTGCCTCCTGTATGATCGTTTCCTTAATAGCATTACTCACGGAAAAAGTACGGGACGAGAAATAAACTCGCAATGCGTGCCTACAGAAAAAATGTCCCCCTCCCTTGACGGGAAGTCGAACTTATCGTAACTGTCTCCGAGTAACAAATAACTTTATACGATTTGAATAAGCTTCGGTAAGAAAGGAGAAAATTCTTTTCGGTCTCTTGTTATGAAACTGCTAGCGCGTGTTAAGAAAATCTGCCGAATCGGAAGTTTGTAGATCTCTTTCGCCTCCGTATTCGTCGCTGAAAGTTGAAGTTAAACGTTTTACGAGCCTCCGATACTAAAGAACAGGGTTGTTCGTGAAATATATTTCGCAGTAATATTTTCAGAGTATGTTTACTGTAGAGGGGAAGAAGATATAACTTTCTCCTGTTTTCCACTGAAGACATCATTGTTGTCGTAAAACGTCGTAGCGAAGAATAATGTTAGCCAATTGTCAGCTTTGTATTACTCCTCAGTATAGTGTATAATATATAAAGCAAGTCGAAGAATCAAGGAGGTATGAGTAAATGATCTATTCACAGTTTAAAATTCTCTTTTTTATCTAAGCAATGGAAGTTTATCACGTTATAACATTTTTATTTTTGTACAAAGATTTTACTTTCAGCGATTTGTTAATGAACCATGTTTCTAGATTAGAAAAGTTTGAATGTTACCAACGCCTTAACAAATAAGCGAGTATTTTGTATAGTTTGTTGAGTGTAGTTTACGTATGTTTATTGTGTCGAGTGCGATGAGTATATCTTTATGTTAGACTGTTCCATGTATAAATGATTCATCCTTTCAATAAACAATGAGAATTTGCTTTGTCTGCCAGTATGAATTCTTAAACAATAAACTGAAACAATTATTATAATTTAATTATTCAAATATAGATTCTTCATAATGAGGTAAATATTGGGAGCTTCTTAAGTTCCTCTATTTTAAAGAAGAATGTCTGTCACTGTATTTATCAAAATATTTTTTGACAAGGAATTTGTTTACTGTGATACATCACAAATGTGGCTGGTATGGGATTATGCTCCTTAGCTTCGTAAAAAAAATAATATACTCTTCAACTACAGTAACTCATCCGTACCAGCCACCTTTTGTCTATAGCCAGTGATTTTTAAAGTGGAGAACATCGAAAGTTAGGTTAAAGTCTGTACCGTAGTTGGATTTTTACGGTGACTTGAAGAAAATATACTAAGATAAGTGTGTTGTGATCGTTAAAGAGATACTATAAGATATTTATGGAGTCTCCATATACGTAAGGTTAGTTGATGAGAACACAATCAACAGACAGATAACTAAGACAGAGATCTCTTTCAGACGTTTGTGTGCGCGTGTGTGTGAAAATTAAGGTGTCAGTATTTGCCAAGAGTTATTTTTGCCTGATACTGGAAAGACGAAACCCATGACCATACGGTAACGCTAGGTCATGTGTTAAGTAGGTTGTCCAGACTTCCCGCATTAAACCACAGAACCCAACGCACCATGTGATACACAAAAATGTATAAAACGTTTGTACAAACTCTTAATCATATTGCAGAAAACATTATTTTCTTCAAAGAAATGGTATACTCATTCTTTGTCCAGCACTGTACCGTCCTCGGACGTAACTAGGATGTATTATGTTTGGTGGTGCGATTTGTGTTTCATGATGCGATGCGATTTGGCGGTGCGTGTTTCATGATGCGATGCACGCTAATTTCCCCTCCAGGGAGCAGCTCGAACTTATCGCAGATCTTATCCGTGCTTTTCAAGGGGCACCGTTTTCGCGATCTTGCAGAAGGTCGCTCAGTGACCAATCACTACCTATCGCCCCTCAGTCTCCAACCCAAAACTCAGCATATTCTATACCTATCCACCGAATTCTTCTCCAATCTAATGCTGATACCAAATTTAACCGGATTCAACCTAGCCAGAAACCCCATCTATTCCACAAGAATAAAAAATAAGTACCCTTTTCCACGTATTCCTGAAACAATTTTCCGAAATGGACCATGATTAGAGGTGACCATTAGATTTCCTCAACGGCAATGCTAGCTATAAAATTAATTTTAGTTCAGTTTGTAAGTCAACAAACATATGTAGAGTGAATATAACTGACCTATGTAAGTATCATCAAGTAAAAAAATAAATAAAAAAATCTTCTATCGCCTTAGTAACGATTGCATAGATGTAGCAACGTTCTCGGGGCGAAGAAAGTCTAAATGGGGCTCCTCATTGACATTGCCATCTTTGTTGGGGTTTGCCGGACGACCTCACTGGGGGCCCTTGACTTTGGGGGTCCGGTGCCGTGCACCAGGTGCACCAGCCTAGCTACGCTCCTGGACAAAGAAAAGACAAACATTTCCTAGCCACGCAACCGGCAGCGAAAAAGCTTCTAATTCCCGCTATAAAATGTTCAAACACGTAAGGAATATTAGGCGGCGGAAGACTGCCTTTTTGCGACATGTGTTAATGAGAGTTTGCGAAGATGACTAGCACATGAGCAATTGCAAAACTTGTGTAACTCCCCATCTTGTCGAATTTTAAAACATTTGATGTTATCACTGTTCGTTGTTTCCATTCGGTGCAGGTAAGGCTGGACATCCGGAATAATGAAGTTACGTAGGCCCATATTGACGTTGATTTTTGATTGGTTGGTTGGTGATCCGGGAGCGTCAACAGCTTAGGTCATTAGTCCCGTAAGTATAGTGCATGTTCCCCTCGGAAGATGGCGGTGATTTTCCCCCGCTGGATGGCCAGATCCGGCACCGACCTACCGTCGGCTAGCGGATTTTCCCGGTCTAATCAGCACTCTCCCACCAGCGGGACACCGCTCCAGCTGGGACAAGCTCTAAGCTCCCGACCGGTCTCCCTGAATATGTGGTAGTGTAGTGCATGTTATTGTGAGTGTGTATGAGTAAGGGGAGAGGATACGACAAGGAATAGGAACGAAAGATCGCGTCCGGTCCGTAGCCCGTTTGTTAGGGTACTGCTCCGGCATTCACCTGATGTTCATCGGAGAAACCACGGAAAACTACCGATCAGAGCAGCCGGCCGCTGGAATTCTCCTCCAGACAGCGACTGAATTTTGCACTTACATTCTTTTTTAAGGCAGGTTTACCTCAGCCCTATCCACTATCGTCATGCGTCTTTGAAGTGGTCCGTGCAAATATTTGGGTAGTCCAGGCCTGAGCTAAATATCGAATTTTAACATGGAGAGGTGGCTCAGTGCATCAATTGTTGTCAACGTCGGAAAGCCAGTCCGAAACTTAGTTTGTCCCGGCAGGGGAGATGCTCGCTGGTGGGCTATACCTGGTTGGGGAAAACCCCGCAAAACGACGGGTAAGTCGGCGCCGGATCTCGCCATCCAGCGGTGTAATATACGACCTCCCGCGAAAAAAACAAGCACTACATTTAAGGGACCAATGATGCGCTCAGAATCACTAATCAATCAATAAATCCATATGTCACATACATTTTCGACATCAAATAAGTAAATAACTAAATAAATAATTAATCAAGCAAATAACTAAATAAACAATTAAACAAATAAATAACTAAATACATAACTAAACAAGTTAACAACTGAATAAATAATTAAACAAGTAAATATCTAAATAAATAGTTAAACAAGTAAATAATCAAATAATTAATTAAACAAGTAAATAACTAATACGTAATTAAACAAATAAATAACTAAATACGTAATTAAACAAGTAAATAACTAAATAAACAATTAATCAAGTAAATAACTAAATACATAATTAAACAAGTACATAACTCAATAAATAGTTAAACAAGTAAATAACTAAATACATAATTAAACAAGTAAACAACTAAATAAATAATAAAAACAAGTGAATAATTTACAACCAAAAAGAGCATTATTGGAATCCTCGTCATGGCACGATCTCTCCCCCCAGACGCGGTTTCGGCCGTCGCGTCGCGTCTGTCGCCATCGCCGGCCTCTGCATCAGGCGGTCGCAGCCACAGCCCGTCTCCGCGCGCGGCCACCGCGAGCGCTCAGCGGCGCGCCGCCCGTTATTAACGCGCGTCAGGCGGAGGAATTCGGGCGATCGCGCGCCCTCATTGGCGCAGCGCGGGACAAAGTGCCAGCGGGACGCACCGCAGCGGGAGGGGCTTATGGATTGCTGGCGTTCATGCAAGCCGTTGTGGCCCCGCGTTCTTGCGGGCACGTGAATTGCGGATTTTGTCGGTTTTGATCGTTTGCGTAACTCTGCTTGTCTGACTTGGGAATTGTGAATAAAAGATAACGATGGTGATAACGATGAGGATGTGGGGAAAATGGTGACACTTGCTGGAATTGTGAATCCCATGCTCTATCCTAAATGTCGTTTGATACCAGTAACTGAAATGAGCCTGCATTGGTAATGACGATGACGATGCTCATGATGATGATGATGATGCAAATGAAAGTAGTGATAACTAACTGAAGATGACCGCTTCGCAAACGAAAACTTCTTTATTATGATTCTCAGTTCCAGCCTTTTCTGTCATAAATTGATGGATGGGTGATGTGCAAATGATATGAACTATGATGGAGTACACTGGAATGAGAGACAGAGGAAATGGGCAACCCTGTAGAAAATCTGCCACCAACACGCTTTTCCCTTACAACTCCCACATGGATTGCCTGGAATTTAAATCCCGACATCCAACACTGAAGATTGAGCACTACGCTCAGTGACACCCCAAAATACTTTCATAAAACTGGTGATGCTAAAACAGCACATACTTTCTCGTCCGTATTTTCACGCAGGATCACGCGAAAAGTACTCAAATTTTTGAAAAAATGTACATTACCTCAATATCAAAATATATCTTTAAGGAAGTGATTTAATTCAGGGGAAAAACTTCTATCTTCAATATTTTATTTGTAGAAAGACTCCGAAAAAATTTTGAACTTTTGTAATTTTCGAAATATCATGGTTTTCAACGGACAAGAGACCTTCCCTATTTTCTTAATTGTCCGTCACACTATTCAAGAAAAAAAAATTAATCAAGAAAGCTGCAGCGATTTTTTTGAAATTTTTTAAAATGTTTCAGGGGCTCTATGTAAAGTAGCAACCCCCCCCAGAATTAAAAAAGGGATTTTAAGTTCAAGAGACCACGACATCAACCAAATCGATTGGGGAACATCAAGTTTAGAGAAAGTCAGCAGAACGGTTTAGCCGCTAGCGTTGTTCATAGTTGGACGGACTGACGGATGTCAGATGTTTTCTCGTCATTCAATTTGTCGGTATCAAGGACCCACAAAACACGGATTCTAGTTACACCACATGATAGGAGATTTTTTCCTAAATTTGACACCAGGAGATATCAACTTTTCGTCGCGAAGGCCCGGCAATAAGAGTTTTTCTGCCGAAAATTCGTCGCTTTCCTGCGGAAGATTACACAACTTTCTCTTCTTACGAAGAACTTCGTAAAATGAGAAAGTAAAGTCCTAAACCGCTAAAATGCCGCGGGAGAGGGCTTGCAAGTGAATAAACGTAATATCATTGCCTGGGTGCTAATATTTATTCGATCTTCGGCACCTTGTGCAACACCTGTGCTGAACCTGTGCAACGCACATTTTCCAACATTGACAAGCCAATATTCGGCCTGCCTCTGACCCGGAGGTCCTATGTGCCGACAGGGGCAGGATTTTCGATCATAGCTAGGTTGAAATTAGCCGGACTCTGAAGGAGAATTCTACATATCGGTTGCTTTGATCAGTAGTATTCCATAGTTTCTTCGTTCACTACCAGAGGAATCCGGAGCTGTACATCTACAAATGGGCCACGGACCTCGCGCGATCTTTTCTTCCTCTTCGTTGTCCTATCCCCACCCCTTACTTTCACTCGCACTAACATGCACTACACTTCCACACATGCCGGGAGCTCAAGTCGTGAGCTTAAAGCTTGTCCCGGCAGGGGCGGTGTCACTTTAGTGGGAGACAGCTGCTTAGGGGAAACCCCACTAGCCGACGGTATGTTGACGCTGAATCTCGCCTTCTAGTAGGGGAAGATCACCACCACTTCCCGGGGGAAAACACGCATTACACTTACGGGACTAATGACCTTAGCAGGTGACGCTTAAGTTCTCCGACTTTGTGGTTTACGGAGCGGAGTCGGGAAACGTTAAGGAGAAGAACCAAGATATCCCTCAACGTCCCCATCCTTAGAGAAGATCACACATTAGTCACCGGTCTTCTTTCCCCAACGAGAATCGACAATCCGGCAGTGGCTGGATTCATTCGCGGAGATTTGGATTATCTATTGATCTGCAATTACGTAGTAATAGGATTGAGCACTTCAAATATTAATTCAAATCAGACGCTATGTTCAAAGCAAAAATCATTCCGTCTTGCCACATCGCATTCTGGGGCGAAGTGTTCATCGAAATTACTACACTTTGTATAAATTAATGTGTTATGGCGTCAAGACGGAAAGTGATCGAATTGGACTTTTGAAAACGTTTAGTTGTTTACCCAAGTTTTTGTGTGGTATATGTCTATTTTATCTCGTAGCTTGACGAAGGAAGATCAAGTGAATAATTGGAGAGTATTTATTCCTAATTTGCAAGGCTAGCACCATATTTTTGACGTATTTGTTTAATGTATTTAAATTGATATACGCTAGCAAAAGTTGTTGCTGATACATTTAGAATGCTTGTTACTCAATGTATCTTTTGAAGTTGGAAATGTGATTGTGAATAAATTGTTGTCCAAATTTGAAACTGGGGAACGGCTGCTCTCTATTGGCAGAAATAAAAGAGGTCATCTTCGTCAACATACTAGTATGTTGACGAAGATGACCTCTTATTTCTTCTGATAAGAACGTCAACACCAAATCAGAATTCCCACAATCCTCTCTATTGGATTAGAATAAAAATTATTATTAATTATTTTAAATTTATTGAACCCGAGAGTCAATAAACTACTTTACTGGTTTGAAACGGAAAGGGTTACAAAAACTACAATACATAAATCAATGTTTAGTATATAACTCAAAAAAGAACCGAGGTACTCACAAATAAACTAACTCATCTTAACCGATTCTTTATGTGAGAGATAATCTCCACTGGGAACCTCATTTATATGAATTTTAGGCTCAGCTCTATGGGGTGATGGGAGGGATGAGGGGGAAAGGTGTGAACTTAGGATTAAGATTTGATGACAGTTAGGATGGTCTGAATGGGTAAAATAAAAATTGTTGATATTGTTGGAAATCTAAGAATTGTTTTATATTCAGAAGAATGAGCACGCTATCATTGGCTTGATGAAAAAAAACAATTAACTTTGTTTAGCTGTGCCTTTCGTTCCTTTCGTTCGAAGTCCGATAGAAATTTCACATTCGTCTCCAATTTCGGAGAAGGTATAAACTGAGAACGTGTGATTGCCTTGGCTCGAACCTATTATTCAACCTCTGAGGAGAGTCAGTTGAGGAAGCACAGTCTGCAGGAACGCATCCGGTAAAAAAACAGCACAGGAGGCCCTCCTCGTCCCCCGCAAGAGAGCTCCCCCGTCGCCCCCTCACGTGCTCCCCCCGCGTCAAAGGGCTCGTCGATCTTCCTTCGCCTGTGGAACGCCTTCCCTTGATAATCCAGGGCGCATTGTCTCGTGCGACGAAGGGCAGGGCAAAAACAGCGGTGGGGCGGCGCCGCCCGCCCGGGGCGATGAGGGCGAGGGCGGGGTGGGGCGGGGGACGGCGCGGGGGCGGGGCGGCAGGGAGAGCAGGGGCGAGGCCGCCGCACCGTACATGCACATAACAACCGGGATATTAATTAGTCGTCGGACGCAGCTTCATTAGCAAGGACGGGGACAAGACTTTGCTTTCAGCCTGTCACCACTTTCATAGGAGAAGGCCCTGGAGAACCTGGAGGAGGAGGAGGAGGAGGAAGAATAAGAATAAGAAGAAGCGAGCAAGTAGTCGTGCGGGAAAAAGAAAGGCCATCCATTGTATTATGCACGTGCCACCGAAAGTGAGATAAAAATAAGATTACTGTATCTCACTTGTCCCCTGGTATTAGCAGGAGGCTGGGAAATCCGATGGGACGATGGGGCGTGCTGTCCATTATTTTAATTATGCGGGTTACGGTTGTGGAATTATGTTGTTTTTTCCTTGGGTTCTAGTCCACTGATCCACTTGCCTTGTACAATTACGATTCGGTTGAATCTTCATTTTTGTTTCAGATGCTTTTTTCTATCTGTTCCTTTCGTTGATCTTCTTCGTTATCTTGACCATCCATCACTTTTAATTTTCATCTTCATGTTTAAGAATTTTACTTCGGAGTACTTATCTATACGATTATTTTAAATAACATTTTGAATGAAATAAAATAAAACAGCTTATGAGTTTGTAATTAAAATATGGAAAAATACAGGACCATGTACGAAGATCCGCAAATTTTGAGAAAGAGTTTAAATATACACAATTATCATAAAATAACATTTCCTGTTAAAACATCAGTGGTTTGATTGCGGATGTAACAGGTGTAAATTGAGTCGAAGTACAGTAGGCTCCTAAATAAAATGTTCCAAAAATACATGAATATCAAACAACGGTTTCACATTTCAAAAAAAAAAAAAAGTAAGCACGCTCTTGGTAACAAAGTTGCACGACATATGAAGCAGTTTACTATTTCAAAAGGCATTCATACAGTTCATTTTGATTTGTAAAATGCCTAAATTTATATCTGTGTAAACTTTGATCTTAAAGGAAATGCAACTACGTAAAGGTGTGGCAATGGACCGATTTCCCCTGATCTAAAGACTACGAGAACATACAACAAATCATGACCTGGACTATAGTACCTTCGGAGAGAGCCAGAGGAGAGAGGGACGAGAAGCAAAGAAAGAGAGAGAGGAAAAGAGAGGGAGAGAGAAGAACTGGGGGAGAGGAAGAGAAAGAAGACGCAGTGGGAAAGGTAGCAAGGGAGGGATGGAAAGTAAAATGGATGAAGAGAGGGAGAAATTAAAAAAGGAAGAGATAAAGGGGGAAAATGAAAGAGGGGAGAGAATAAAAAGGAAGATATAGGGAGGAAAGATGATAATAAAGAAGAACAGGAGGGAGAAACGAAGAGGCAGAGATGAAGAGAAGTAGTGTTGGAAACGAGAGAGAGGGAAGAGGAAGAAAGAAGGATGAGGAGGAGAGAGGGAAGAGGAGGAGAGAGGGAAGAGGAGAAGAAAGGGAAGAGGAGAAGAAAGGGAAGAGGAGGAGAAAGGGAAGAGGAGCAGATAGGGAAGAGGAGGAGAAAGGGAAGAGGAGGAGAAAGGGAAGAGGAGGAGAAAGGGAAGAGGAGGAGAAAGGGAAGAGGAGGAGAAAGGGAAGAGGAGGAGAAAGGGAAGAGGAGGAGAAAGGGAAGAGGAGGAGAAAGGGAAGACGGAAAGAGAGGGAAGAGAAGGGAGTGGGAAAAGAGGAAGAGTGGGAAGAGGGGAGGAGAGGGAATAGAAAACGAGAGGGAAGATGGGGAGAGGAAGGGCTGGAGTGGCTAAGTCAGCGAATGTCAGAACTGAACCTTAAACAATGGTGCATGTACCGAGAGTAATCCCTCCTGCCCCTACCTGTACTCTCTCGCCGCTAAGTACGGGCGATCCCCATCCTCATTCGCCACTGATTCTCAAAATCTCGAAAGACTAAGACAGTATTGCGAGTGTACAGAACACGGACCAGAGTTCGTCCTGGCCGTTGGCTCTACGAGAGTGTCACACACAGAGACAGAGAGCGAGGGAGAAAGATAAGGACAAGGATCAATCCTTGATAGACAAAGAAAGAAGGGGGAAGAGAATAAGTGACGGAGAGAGAATAATTAAGTGAGAAAGAAAGAGAGCAATAAAAATGTCTGCGAGTGTATGTGTGTGAGTGAGTGAGTGAGTGATGAGTGAGTGAGTGAGTGAGTGAGTGAGTGAATGAGTGAATGAGCGAGTGAGTGAATGAGCGAGTGAGTGAATGAGCGAGTGAGTGAATGAGCGAGTGAGTGAATGAGCGAGTGAGTGAATGAGCGAGTGAGTGAATGAGCGAGTGAGTGAATGAGCGAGCGAGTGAATGAGCGAGCGAGTGAATGAGTGAGCGAGTGAATGAGCGAGCTAGTGAATGAGTGAGCGAGTGAATGAGCGAGCGAGTGAATGAGTGAGCGAGTGAATGAGTGAGCGAGTGAATGAGTGAGCGAGTGAATGAGTGAGCGAGTGAATGAGTGAGGGAGTGAATGAGTGAGCGAGTGAATGAGTGAGGGAGTGAATGAGTGAGCGAGTGAATGAGTGAGCGAGTGAATGAGTGAGCGAGTGAATGAGTGAGCGAGTGAATGAGTGAGCGAGTGAATGAGTGAGCGAGTGAATGAGTGAGCGAGTGAATGAGTGAGCGAGTGAATGAGTGAATGAGTGAGCGAGTGAATGAGTGAGGGAGTGAATGAGTGAATGAGGAGTGAGGAGTGAGTGAGCGGGCGAGTGAGAGAGAGCGAGAGAAAGAGAGCGAGCGAGCGAGCGAGCGAGAGAGAAACGACCTGCGGAAACTACAATTCCATTGAAACCCCTTTCCAACACCACGCAATGAAAAACCGCTAACACATGACCCGCCCACGCATTATTTCCCAGCGGTGGCGCTGCTAAAAGGCCAGATCGCAGGAGAACACTGCGATTACTCGGGATCAACTCTCATTACGAGGATCGAGTCCCGATAGTTTTCAGACATCCCCGTTTGCCAGGTATTGAGTTCACTCTTCAATTAGCGAGCGTTGCGCAAGCAGTAGTAATACCCGGCGGTTCGTTAACGCGGATTTGGGCCATGCAACGCGAATACAGGCACGCACGGGAGTGTGGCTTCGCTGCGCCGATTCTCCGGGACAAAGCTGGATGTGCGGTCCGACACAAAGGCATTTGCCCGCAGCGAGGACTCGTTGATTGCGAAGGTGGAAATGCGTAGTTATTACGTAATAACGACACTTTGCTTATGATGCAATACATAACCATACATGTATTAATGTTGGGTGATTCTTCGCAGACCGGGAGATCCAAGGTTGGAGTCCAAGCGTTGTGATAGACATTTCGACATTGTCTATCGAATGTGGGAATGCGGATGTGGCATTGTTGACATCATTTATAGAGAAAGTAACAGTTGTCATCTTTGTCAAGGAATTCATTTTAATTAAAAATGTATCAACCACACAAATTCAATTAAACTCCGTTCCAAATTTCATTCTGTGCTCCGTCTCTCCATCCTTGATTTGCTTCAAAGCAATGGATAACATCTTAATTTACGTTAAGAATACTTCATTTTCATTATTTTTCTGATTTCATAAACAAATTATTTTGCTTATTTGTAGATACATGATGAAGGAAAAGCCGTGAAAGCTGGCAATTGAAATAAACCCAAGTTAACAAAAATGACGTCTATTATATCATCCACTAGCTAAATTGCTGCATTGAGACTGGCCACGGTCTGGGCAAGACCAATTGCTCTTAGAGTCGTTTCAGAGTTTTCTTCCTAAATTCCAGTCGGATGCCAAAGCAATATCCTAAAAAAAACGGGCTATGTACTGCGTGTAGTTATTCCTTCTCCTTGCTCCAGAGCCGGGCTGCGGACCGATTATCCATTCTCACATGGTTCATTCTCCATGCGCCAGAAAAGCCTTTCAGAAGCGTTATAGATTCCGGATTCAACATCTTTTAAAACTTACTAGTGGCATGCGATAGCAAAAAAGCTGCAATCGGGCATGTGGAAAACGGGTTTCTGGAGTAGCTAAACTTCTGATTTCCTCATTATCGAAAAAAAAAACAAAAAAAAAACATTTGCGTTCTAATGCTCACCAATAGAAGGAATATGCTATAAGATATGCAAGTTTGAAGCAAAAGAGGAACGCCTCTAATTGTATATAGCAAATATTCTGTTTGAACTTATGTTTGTCATTTGTGGATGGGAACGCTAACAATATCCTAATACATCATAATTTCATCTTACGTCTTCTGTCATGCTGTTCCCGACTTACATATGATGTCACCTTTCCACGATATGTAAATAAACTTATAATTTCCGGAACCCCATAATTGGAATTGTCACAAACACCGTATGGAGACGTCTCCTTCCACGCAAAAGGAGCACTTTTCACCAAACGACTATCAACAACAACAAGATACGATAATGAAGGTCTCAAAATATCCTTCTACTCTATAATACGCTAAAGATATGTCAGTTTTGACAATTTATTAGAATCAATTGACACAAATCCCTGTGAGTGTGCTACTGCTGGACTGAGAATTACAGTTCAGACCTCCAACAAATTACTTCTCTCCCATACGTCACATAGGTTTCTTTCTGTTCTTTGAGAAAGTAAATCTAAGTAAATTTTACAAATTAATGAACAGTAACGATCCCATAAAACTCTTTACAAAGTCTTACATGCTTACGTAGATATTAATAGATTAATTGATTTATATATCAAAATTTAAGAGGTAAATTTTTTATTCTCTCTAATAATGTGAATAAGTCTTATTGCTATTAAGTAAATATTCTTTGATAATATTAAGCATTAATATCTCAGAAATAATTTTAGTTAATTTTGATCGAAAGCTTAACTGAGAAAGACATAGTTAAAATGTGTTTTCAACATTAACTTTCATGTAACAAGACCCAATGAAAAATTCGAAGGCATCAAGCGGAAAATTATATTTTATCAAATTCTGCAGGTATTTCTCCAAACAAGATTCAGTAATTTTGTTCGACGCTCAGCACAATCCCTTGCTTAATAAACATGATCCCTCTTAATGCAAGCCGTAGAGAGGGAAAGTTTCTCATTTAGACTTAATAGACGAGAATTAGCAGTTTGCATAAGTTTGTACCTTGCAGTTGTACGAGCCGTGGTAATAATAATACCAGTCTGCCAAAACTGACAGCATCCCTTAGGGTTCCTGTTGGTCTGATTCAGAGGAGGAGACGCACGAGAAAATATCTTTTGTGTCGACACTGAATTCTGTTGAGAAACCAGTGGGAAACGATGGGGGGTTTGGTAAGTTCATGAACATTCTCTGCTTTCCGGATAATAAGGCATTATTAAATTTCAGAAATTGTTTTAGAGTATTTCTTAACAAGTGGATCTGAATGTAAAGGAATTTTCTATTGTGGATTCTTAAGATAACTTTAATCACGAAAGTTTCTTTCAGCAGAATGTACATTTAATTAAGGGGTGTTTTTGCGGTACATTGCAGTATTTAGGGCGAAACATAGGTAGGAATGATATGTGAGAGGTTTTTCTCGTCTACTAGTCTCATTATAGACCATTATTATCTGTTTCACAAGCATTCAGTATTACAATATATGTAATGGAGCATGTCGAAATAATAAATGACACCAAAACATCTCCTTCGGCCTGAGAAAATATTAGTCTAGGGCCCTGCATCATCAAGAATTGTACTGAACATAACCACACAAAATTATTTTCCAAAAAAGTAACATGCACACTGTTACTGTGAATATCAAATAAAATACATTAGTATAACATACATTAAACTTTTTAGAAAACTTGTATTCACGAATACTGCAATAACATTCAGGTAGTATAAGTGTACACGAATAGACAATACATCAGTTCTTTACATTCCAGTAATATGAAAAAAATTGCTGTTCCTTAAAACAATACGTGAATTGGGAATACTTAAAGACGTTAAATCTCTTGCTTGGAGACTTCCTGCCATATGATGTCAGAAATGTGGTAACCAGTGGCACACTATGGTAAGTACGAGAATTTAGGCGGAACGCATAATGAGAATGAATTTAATAAAACAAATAAATATTTGCGTTTTTCAGTGAAAAACAAATCTGTTTCATTGTTTGGGGATTTTCCCCCAGTGCCTGGATATCTACCAAAACCATAGACAACCCTTACACGACTGGAGACCCCTGGGTTTTCTTTCAAATTCTGCACCCTTTGGAAATTAGTAATAGTACAGAGATTTCCTCTGTTCCAGTCGCTCCATTTATTTCGTGGTCTTCCAATATCTCTTCTTCCACATGGGTTGTACTCAAGTATTTATTTTTGGGGTCACTGAAGTATTTTCTGGACATTCTCATTCGATATTTTTTCCTGGCATTTATGAAAGATGTCTTCTGTTATTAATATAGTGTTTAAAGTGAGATCAAATAATTAACTATTGTCGGCTATTTAAAAAATAGTTCCATACACTTCTTAAGCGTTTTGGTAACACGTACGCTATAGAACTCTAAATGTTTAGCAGCTACTTTATTGTAAACTTCCAACGAAGTTTATTTGAGGGACATTGCTGTTGTTTTGCTCTAATAGTTCCTCAAAACGTAAGTGTATTTCAGAATCATTGTTAAAAGATAAAATTATAATAGTTGTCATGTTTAAATATTAAAAATGAAATTTGTTCTGTTGTAGGCGCATATTAGTATAATTATTATATACTTGTACTATTATGTAAAGAGGAATTAAAGTCATTAAGCTGAAATTATTACTAATAAACGTTTCAAAAAAATATATAAAACTCACATTTTACATAATTTTATGTTATGAGATGTTGCTACGTTTTCTCTTTGTAAAATTCTTGTATTTTTTATTATTGTAAGATGTTACGCTCTTTTTTAAAAATATTTCAACTTGGCATGTCTTCGTTAGTTAAATTGGAATCAAAGGTGTTCCCTTTTAAAGCCTTGTTCGCCCAACGATTATTTCGTCGCTAACATTTACGCAGTGAGTACACTCCCTTGCTACATACTTTGAACAATCGAATATAGTAAAAATAGTAATGTAAAGATTTAGTAAGTATGTAATTATAGCAAGATCGTGCTCTAATAAGGTATTCCTGGATAATTAATTCACCACCACACGTATTAGCAGAGCTTAATGCATGACCACGAATGCAGAATATTCCCATTACCAGTTTTGTTGTGATGTTTCTGGATAGCAGTTATGTGCAGCAAAATAAGAATATCACGTAAAATAATAAGACGTGGAAGCTTGAATTAGCATAAACAAAAAGTGAACGAAGGTGTTGTCACGCACTCCTCTCATTATTTTTAATGTTTACACTTTAAGTTTTTAATTTGTCCTTACAGCTTATAACGTCGTGAATACACACTTTTTAACCTTTTTCTGATATTTTAAGGACGATATATTTTAAACTTAATTTACAGAGTAAACCGGTCAAAGACTGGCACCAGGTTATCTGATCTTGAATTCGCTATCTGCTCTGTAAGGGAGATTAACCGAAGCACGAAATGGAGGTTAGGTTCTTCTAAATTATTTATCAACGGCTTTTATTTTTTTCTTTGTTGTCTGCCTGCCCTCTTGCCCTGGCGCCGTTGTGTCAAGTGAGAAGGCCACGCCAACAGTATTTCAATTTTCAATATCATTTTAATAACGCAATGGCCGCATGGTGATGGGAACCGGTTCCGCTGGTCCGACTTTCTGAACGGTTCCACACACGAGAACGAAAGTGAAAGAGGTGCAAGTCGATCGAATTTGGAGAACTTCTGCACTCGATAACCGTCTCTCTGTTTACCCTTCGTAAGTTATGCAATGCATGCCAAGAGCTCTGGGAAAGAAAAATATGAGGCTGCAGGAAACATTTAGAGAAAACGTTTCAGTTTAAAACAACGTAACTTATAACTAGCTCAGCGTGGAGTCATCGACAATCTAAACGGTTTCAAAAATATTTTCATATGTTGAAAATTTCTTCTATGCAAATTCTAAATAAAAAATTAAACATTCATGTGAGAGCATTTTTATCCTCGAACGTAGTACATGCGTAGTACCCTCTGTGTACGTTTTCTTGAGCACCAGAATCCTTTCCCAACATTTTAACTATAAATATTTGAAAGATGAATGAAAAGTAAAAAAATAAAATAAAAAAACATTAAAAAATAATAATAAACCATTTTTTAAAAAGCGCATTATGTCTTGTATAACAAATTCTTCATTTAGCGTTTGAAAATATTGAAAAAATTATTATTTTTCAAAGCTTATAGAAGTACTTAAAAAGTACTTAAGTACCATTGATAGAAGTACTTAAAAACTGAATGTTTCCTCATATAATTAGGTTTAAAATTGTCAATATTATGAACCATGAAGGTTGCCGGACAGGCAGAAATTGTATATTATATACACAGTAGTTCACCGGTATAGGTGCCTGGAAACACCCAACAAGTTTAGTTTTTAGTTGTTTTTGCACAATTTTCTAAAAGGATCCAAACTCAAAAAATGCAATCCATTTGTCACATCCAGAGGTATCAAAAAGCTATTTATCACCTCTCTAGGTACCGTAAGTCACCCAAAACAACTATTAGTTGTCTAAAATGAGCAAAACCTCAATAGGTCCGCAAACAAATTTTCAGTTACCCACCAGCACTCCACCTCATTTGTCTCGATTGGGGACGGACAGACTGACACACGGACGCAAGTTACTCAAATACTGTATAAAGACACCATAAAAGTATATTATTTTGACGTCATTTCAATCAGTACGATTAACCTACATGTATCGCAACAAGACATTCAGTTTTAGACCTAAATGTAGCACATAAATATACAAATATTTGCCGTTCTCTGGCGCACAACTACATACCTTTCTCTTTCTATGAAGTTCCTTCGTAAGGGCGAGAAAGAAAAAAATATGTCTCAAAAATATAAGCTAAAAGAATCAATGTTAATTTATTTATCAAGATACCTATTAAAATTTGAAAGTTGGTTTGAAAATAATATAAACTTTACCTTCATACACTGGCCTGTTCGTATAAAGGCTAATAGAATACAACAAAATCATTTAAAAATGAAGGAATTCTGGAACTAATGTTAGGGCTTTTACCGAAAATTTTAAGTACTCATGATTACCAAACTGCTTTTGAGAGCTAAATTGCTTTTGTTGTATGGATAAAAGTTTCCTCTTCGGTTGAAAGTCACTACTTTCTTCGATCATTCCAATACAATTGTTTTTACGGTTTTTGAGTCTGTCTATCCACCCGCCCGTCCTTGTCAAAACAAGAGAAACGTTACTGTCTACATGAGATTTCGTCAAGACTATCCCCATCCTCCTTCCCTATTCCCTAAATAAAATTTTAGCGTGCACTCTTTCACTTTTTCTAGATTATGGCTCATAGAAAACAGCGAGAAAGTTCATGAAAATGAAATGATGACACCCATTTCTGAATACCGCAGGGAGGACATAGCCGAAAGCAGCGGGGCGGAGCAGGAAGGGCGGAGAGACTGAGGAGGGCAGGGTACTTCTCTAGTAAATAAAAAATAAATATCTTATAGTAACGCATCGCTCGTGTATATATTTATAGTTTACAACCAATACAAATATTTTTAGTTTATTTTATTTTTTATATTATTCTACTTATATTATTATTTAGTTAATTTTATTCATAAAGGCAGAAATAGGCATATCTTTTCTACTCAAATTAAATAGAGATATATTTTTCAATCATTCCCCAATATCAAATGAAGCTGTTCCTTAATGGAAGCAAATATTTGTCGAATCATTAGAATTTAACCAGACATTTTATTCGGGTTTCAAAATAAACAGACATTCTTGAACCCTCACCGCCAACGGAGAGTATCTTCATTACTGTTTCATAAACGAGAAACGTGATACGAAGCGGATAAGAAAAGGAAAAGAACGAAGATACACAAACCACGGAAAGAGAGTGATCAAGGAGGTAAACACAGGGGAGTGAATGAAAACCACAGCATTTAAATTATAGGAAAGAAATGAGGAAAAGGAATGAGTCAAAGCGCATCTCCAAATGACTTTCTCTAATTAAGAAAAGTAAGCTATACAAATTCTCCTCGCTTTTTCGCTGCAGTAAGCAACGATCTGCAGATTCAAGCCGCCAAGCGCATGGGAACCTTCCTCTCAACGTTGTCAGTTTGACGACTTTTATCGTCGGATGAGTCTGAAAAATCTCTAAGTATAGAGTACTGAACAATATTAGTACAGCTGTAAAAAACTCAGAATGAATAGGAACTGTGTACATACACATTTTGAAACAATCTGGTCCCAAATTGTGGTTTAGTGGAGTAACGGTGCATTTTTGGTTACTTGGAAATGCATTCTATTTGGAAAAGTTACTAACAGGCTGAGGATCATAATAGTATACACAGTATTCATTAATATATTATGGGGAAGTGTGATGAAATGTAGGGGATGAAGGGTTATACTATATTAGGTCTTTGTGGAGGAGAAACATAAATATTTCACGAAATTACACAATACATTTACCCGTACAAATACTATTAGATTTCGAATACGCATGTTTGGAGGATGTATCTTTAGGCGTCATATTCATAATTTGATATCCGAATGTGTTACTTAGATGAACATTTAAAATTTAAAAAAAAATCATCGAAATTGTTTGAATGTGCTTAGTGTTTGTAACAGGGTCTTGAAAGATTATTTATTTTTTATTTTTTAATGGGACACCACAATATCTCTCAAAAAACAAGGGGTTTATTCAATATTTGTGCAATCAATTAAATACTTCTATGTATATTTAACAGTCGAACAAACGGACAGTCGAACAAACGGACAGTCGAACAAACGGACAGTCGAACAGACGGGTAGATCGCGATACATACATCTACCCAAAACCTAGGTAAGGCCGCCCCACCAGCTCGGGGCTACTGACTTATCAATTTGGTACCAGAGCTGTTTAGGGACCGAAACCGGAGCCACTCTCTGCGTTCGGGACAAGTTCCTCCACAATACCCATAAGTAGGGAGCGGATTTTTATGCCTAAAAAAATCTTGAAATGTGCTTTTAAAAATATGCATTTACAACCTAAAAATTCTGAAATATGCACTTTAATATGCAATTAAAATAAACAATATTTCATTTTCTCTGTAAACCTTTCTTGATAAAATTCAGGAGAAGTGTGCTTGGACTGAAAAGATATATTTTTGTGTAAACATAATATAATCTACCCTACTTCGCGAGAGTAATAATTGAAGTAAAAATTAACCTTAGAGAAGTAGATTGTGCGTCTTGTTGTATTTCTTCTAATTGGTTTACAAATATGTTATCAAGAAATACCCTACATTTGCACAAGTATTTTATCATCGGAAAAGAAAAAAACGCAAATTATGACAAGCTGTTTCGAATCAATGAACGCTCACAAATAAATGAATTCTATGAAAAGATTAAACTTTTTCTAACAGGAAAAATCGGCCAAATATGCTCAAATATGCACTCAAATATTTTTCTATGTAGAATCATATTCGAACCAAATATCAAGAAATTTCACTTAGCTATGAACGGAAGCAACGAACAAAAATATGCAAAATCACAGAAATCCAAAGCAAGACCAACTGACGAAGCCAAGAACCCAACTGACTTGATTGATTGATTGATTTCTTCGTGATTCCGGGCGCAACTGCTTTGATCATTAGTCCCGTTAGTGTAGTGCATGTTTGGGAGATGGCGGTGATCTTCCCCGCTGGATGGCGAGATCCGGCGCCAACCTACCGTCGCCAAGCGTGGTTTCCCCCTAACCATGACTCTCCCACCAGCGGGGCACCGCCCCAGTCGGGAGTAGCTCTAAGCTGCGGGTCACCCTGGCTGTTACACACGGGACAGAGACGGGCAGACGAAACGAGCAGAGATGCAGAGAAACATACAGACAGGTACAGGCAGACGGAGAGGCAGACAGAGGGATACAGGCAGGCAGCAAGGCAGGCAGGCAAGAGGGTAGGTAGTCAGGTAGGAAGACAGGTATGCGGACAGGCGGGTATACCGGCAGTAAATAGGCAGGTAGGCGGGTGAATGGAAAAAGGAGGGAAAAACTGGAGAAAATACACTTTTCCACTTTGAAGGATCCATAGGATATGGATTTTGATTACATTACGAATTCCAGAAAATCATTTTCTACTTGTGTACAAAAAATCAACTTTTCGGCGTAAGTCCCCTAGGTTTTATATTTTTCGAAAAATTGCATTTTTCCTGCAGTGTTTCATAATTTTCACTATCTACGAAAAAAGGGCAAGAAAGTAGTAATAAATCACATTCCTTTTCATTATTAAGTCTTTTCACTATCAGTACCTTACACAATAAACACTTCAATTCAAAAAGACCTCAAAGGTTTCTTTGCCAAATGAACCGAATGTCGGATTACTGTATTGTTGAGGCAAAGGGTCTGATTATAGAGGCTACAGTGGTAGTTATTGTTCCACCTCCAAAGTGTCAAAAGAAATTTGGCAACGAGTCTGCCTCCCCAAGAACATCTTATTTGAGTACCTGCTTTTTCGGTAGAGATTCGAAGAGGAAGAAGCTACTTAAGACGAAGTATTTGCTCAACCCACCAGACATCTGCTTGCTTCCGGTGATGCTTTTCGCTTTGTCTTTTTTTTGTACTCTTGTTTCATTTTCAAACAGAAGGCAAAAAATTGGAAAGATAATGATTCAATTTTCCTAATGGGCTATTGAAACCGGAAGCTTGACGCTGCTGTGAAAGAAACAGTTTTTATAAGAGATCATGCAGATACATCACGAACAAAAAGTGAGCAGAGAGCAGTATGTGTGTACCTTTTACTAGAAAAAGTAACAACTGGTTTTCTCGAGAACAGCGCAATCTTCTTTAAAGGCTGGTACAATCTTTCGTCGCTCATCTTAAAATGAAACCTCTACTAGGCGGAAGAAAAGAAAAAGCTTCAAATAAAACACGGCAATGTACCGTCTTTCATTGTAATTTTTTTCTCTGTAGAATGATTTCGCTGTATTCACAACTATTCGAAATGTTTTTACAAAGGTCGTTTCATCCGCATTGGTGCAAAGCAATACAAAGTTGCAAAAAATTATCACCTCGATGTACTTTTAAATTACTTCAAATAATCCACTCCGTAAATTAAGGAAAATATGAAAATGGATCTATCATATCCATTCAGACTAAATAACAAATTGTAAAGCAGAAAATTAGATAATGATACCAGAAAGATGGCTAATCTGCTCGATTTATTGGATCGAATAAAAATACAAATATTAAATGATTGGTTTTGAGAAGTATGTAATACAGTTATCATTTACGCATTCTATAGGATAGAGAGTACTGAAAAGAATATAGATTAGTTGTCAAATCAACAGATCAAAAATAATGTTTCATGGATAAATAGCAGCGAAACGTGCTAGAAGGGCATCAAACTATCAGTAAAACAATAAATGTAATGAACCGGAGGTGAGGCGAGGAATATCAGCAAAAGTATTTGTTACATCACGTACTTATTTCTATCATTGAGACCACAAATATATTTTGAATATTTTAGACCCTGAAATATATTTCGGTTTTTAATAAAACAAATACGTTGTGTACGTCACACGAGAGACAACAAAGTGAGTAAATTTGACCTGATTCCCCTTTTTCTTATTACTACTTTTAGTAAATTTATCGGTGAAAAAAACTTTAATGGAAATAAATACTGTTCGGCAGAAAATTGGAAAACCTTAAAAGTGAACTTGACAATTTTTTTAGTGTCGAGGATATTAACTCTTCATCAGAGACGTATTGGCTCTGAGGCCAAACACCCTTAGGTTGTATGTGCCTTCGAAACAAAATAAAAATATTCCAACAAAATGTCGGTGACAAAAATGCCATCAGATCAAACCTTCACGCTGTACGCGCAGTGAACTCCCTAGGGCATAGCCACAGCGTTCGTCCCTTTGACATAAACGCCTTTACTTTGCTTTGGTTAATTCCCCTCCAACTCTTTTTCTCCTTCTGTCTGGATCTTCCTCCGACTGAACTGGTCGCCCGGAAGGCGTCCTCGGTGACGTCACCAGCCTCCGAGCGCCACCGTCTCAAAGTGCGGCCTCCTCCGAACAGGTTCTCCGGCAGAGCGCGACTCTTTTGTTTGTAACGACTTCCCCCTCACTTCCCCCTCCCCCACTCGCTCCGCGAGCATCACCATATAGCGAAAGAGCCCTCACAAGCGTTATGTTTTCAATTCGAAATTACAGCTGCAGCCGGCCTGCGCGCGAGGTTGCGCCGGACTCTCCACAGAAAGAAACAAGACAAAAAAAAAAAAAAAAAAAAAAGCACAGCGCGCGGCGAACCACCGGGAAAGAAACGCTCTGACGTAATTGTGTGTGATGATTCGACCGTACGGAGGCGCAGGCTTCCCGAAATGATAGCGTTGCACGCCCTAATTTGAAGACGAATCGCACCAAAGGCGGCTGCGTAAATTATTGTGAATACGGCGGAATAACGTGTTAAAGCAAGACAGCGTCGCTTGGGTGCTGCAGCGGTCAACAATGCAGAACAAGTGAAGTGCGGCACCGCCAAGGCCATCTACAGATGTCTGCTCACATTGTTACGAGGCGGCGGGGCGAGTGTAGCACTGCTACGAGTTGTTTCGTTCTTCACGTTTATTTCTTTTTTAATCGTCTTTTTTTTCTTCTTTTTTTCCCCCTCTCTCGCAAATGCGATGACGTTTATTTATTTCCCAACTGTTGCTGCGGGTGCGAAGGCCTCTGTGCTAATTGTGCATGTAAGGTGGCCGCCGCCGCCGCTGGACGAAACAATGGCGCCTGTGGGCGACGCCCAGCGTCGCGGCGGCGCGGAGGCCGTTGGAGCAAGTGGCGCGGCGCGAGTTATCCCTGCGAGACGCCTGCCTGGTGCCGGCCGGCACGCCTGCCGACGGCGGCGCCCGGCGCGTCCTGACGCTGCGCGGCGCTGCTGCTACTAAATTTGAGCGTGGCCACTGGGGCGGCGTAAATGCGGGACAATGGGAGACGCTGGATGGAAAAAGTGGGCGGGGGGAGGCAGCCACTGGGAGGCTGTTTCCACTTTGTTCTTTGGCGGATTCTCTGTAAAAGGACCAAACTAACATGCTCCTGTTTCTTGTTCGTGAGTGTCGTTCATTTAAAAATGTTTAGTATACGATACAAAATTCTTAAATTAGCATGAAATTGGCAAATATATAACAAGTGAATTGTAATTGATGAAGAGGTCGGAAAGGAACGTAATCAATAAAACTCATTTGAAATACCCAACATGAAGATTGCAGAATTTCCTTCCAAAATAAGTCTAATGATGCCAATGCTGGGGGTTTATGGAATAAATTATGTGCGTAACAAGCAGTAGAAAGTTTGCACAGACTGAGAAATCTCCAAATTTGTCAGATTTGTCAATCCAGTAAGTGTAGCACATCTTATATCAACAGAGATGGTGACATAGTACTTTCCGTTGTAACGTGAGGTCCGATGCAGACCTGTTCGTTTGCTTGCAAGGTTTTGTAGTATTATTCTCTTCGTGTGTAGTAGTGTGTGATTTTATGAGTATGTAGTGTGTTTATTTGTGAATGGAAAGAGGAAGGGAGCAGGATGATGAGAAAAGATCGTGCGCGTTCCTTGGAGAACTGCTTCACTATTCGCCAGGTATTGACCGCAGAAACCACGGAAAACTGTTGATCAGAACAGCCGATAGCTAGACCTCTTCCAGACAGCGGCTGAATTCGACACAGCTATAAAGGTAGTGTGGAAAACCAGGGAATACCGGGACTCAAACCATTCGACCTT